>JAODAL010009558.1:0-110027 GCA_025379985.1 Phyllomedusa bahiana | reverse complement strand
AATAAACCCTTGGGCTTTAAATTTAAGGTTTACAGGAAAAAATTTTTTTATTTTGGCGTTTAAAAAGGGTTTTTATTTTTTCAGCCACCAGCAAAAACAACTCTTTAATTAAACCCGCGGGATGTTAAATTGCACCAAAAAATTGAGCCCAAAAAAATAGTAGTTTTGGGTAGCTTTGTTTAAAAATTTGGGGTGTTTTTTTACGCCACCAAAAAGGATAAAGTTGTAATTAACCTTTCCCTTGTTGAATTAGGCTACAGGAAAAAATATTTTATTTTTTTGGCGTTAAAAAAAGACATTTTTATTTTTGCCCCCACACCAGCAAAACAACGCTTAATTAACCCCTGGATGTAAATTGCGCCAAAAAATTTGAGCCGAAACAAAATAGAAATTTGTAGCGTGTTACAATTGCGTTTTTCAAAGGCCAAACACAACAAGAAATACAGTTGTAAATTAAACCAGCAAAACAATGCTTAATTAACCCCGGGGTTTGTAAATTGCGAAAATAGAATTGAGCACCCAAAAAAATGAAGTGGTACTTTTTATTGTAAAAACGTGTTTCCCTTTTAAAAGAAACAACAGGGAAAATGGGTTAGATCCCAAATTGGATATTTTAATGTATTGCGTGCAGTGGAGGGACACGGATTTTTAGATCCAATACCCCCAAAAAATTTGAAATAGAACATTAAAAAGGAACAGTTCTGAGACAAGCTGAGACACCCCACAGAAAACCCCTATATAAAAAATAATTTTCAGTAAGAGCTATCAAGCCGCGGGAGCACCTTCCCCTTTATGAGACAGGGAAGAGGATGGAGGGTCCCGGCGTCTCCCCGGGGGGGGGGGGGGGTTCCCCGGGGGGGGGGTGGGCGGGGGGAAATTTATAGTGCCCGGGGACGTCAAGAATCCCCCCCGGTCTCTGTTGTTCAACCCCTGCAAAATTTTCATGATGCTAAGTCCTTCTTCCTCCCCCGAGTTCCCTTTTCCCCATGTAGCGCCCTGTTCTCGCAGCCCTTTTAAACAAACAAAAGAAAACTTCCCCTTCACCCCAAAATACCCCCCAAAATTCGACTTGTCCGAACCGAAGTTTTTTTGAAAAATTTTTAAACGAATTCCAATTCGTTAAAAAATTTAATTTGCCCCTCTCTAAAGGGGAGCTTTCCCAGAGGGCCCCAGCTCCCTTCTTCAGAAAATGGTGTTATACAAGAAGCGAAAAATTTAAAAGACTTTTTATCACAAAAAAACAGGGGCCTTCAAAGGGTCCAGAATTTTTAAAAATAACAAAATGCAAATAAGCAGAGAAGGCATTTTAAAAAGGACCTGTAGTAAATGACTTCTTTTGTTTTTAAAATTGGGATTTTGTTATTTTAAAATTCTAGGACCCTTTTGAAGGTCCCTGTTTTGTGTATAAAAAAGTCTGTATATTTTTTTTTTCTTGTTAAAAAACACCATGTCTGAAGAAGGGGGCTTTGTAAATCACGGGAAAACCCCCATCAAATATACCCCATTTGCCCGGGAAAAAGGTATCGCCTGATTTCTTCACTCTTTACTAAATTTCTATGGGTAACAGGTAAAAACATTATACTTGGGCAACAAAGGGGAGTTTTAAACCTAACCCCCAGTTTTTTATTTAAAAGTGGCCCCCTAAACTTTTTTGCTGTAATGAGTAAAATGGGCAATTTATCAGAGTTGTATAAAGGGATGATTCCTGGATGATCACTGATGTAAGTGGTAAACTTCGGCTGCAAAGGTGCAAGAGGGTTTGGTGTCCATTACCGTGGAACCCCTAAAAAACAGCCCAGGGGCTTTAAAAAATCAGTTCACTTTACCCTACTATGTATGAGACTCCGAAGCAGACAGATGGTCACTGCATCTCTGCTAACACAGCTGCATTGGCAGAAAAGGCTTAAATTTTCATGATCGCATCAAAAGTGGACTCCGTTGATTGGTAAAAGGTTGCCTTCTTCAATGCATCTGCTTCATTGAATGGATGGAAATTGGCATGTCAGGTGAAAAACATCAAAGAACAACCATCTTGCAACCATTACTGGAAGAACACAAGCTAGTGGTGGCAGCGTTATAGTATGAAGAATGTTTTCATGGCAGCATGACTTCAGATACCTGTGACAACCTACCAGGACCTCACTCCTAGCCTAGCTACCTGCTGTACACAGTGGTTTATCTTGTCATAATAATGTGACACTGCTGTGTAGTACTGTTTTCAGTGTATGGCACTTGAATACAGGCACTATATTGCAATATTATATTGGCACTACATGGGACTATTATTTGTCACACTGTAATGGTGTTATGTATTAAGGCACAGTATTGCACTGTTATTTGAGTTATATTACAGGAGTATTATTCATATCTTCCATTATTTTCTTCTTAGTATTTCATTTTTCTAAATTAATTTTTATAAAAAAAAGGGTCGATGTCTCTGTAGAGGTGTCCAGTATTCATTTTTGCAAACCTGGTAGTCTAACAAGAAATACAACACTTTTCTTTAAGTAAATGCACATTTATAAGAGAATATTTATATTCCTTCCTCAGTAATTACCCTGACTAATAAGCATGTGTTACCAAGCAAAACTTCTACCCTATGCTTTTGCCTTCTTATATGATAAATACATCCCTGTCTGTTTAACATTAGGTACTAATTTTAATGACAGCACAATCTTAGTACATTTTAATCTCCATGTTCTGTAGATTAAGCCTCCCCCTCCCTATTTTACATATAGCAGCTAAATATATTAGTTTGTGTTAACAGTAGGCTTGTGACATTCTCATTGAATTTACAGATCACGCTCATTAGTGAAAGTATGGACATTAAGGATATAGGGAGGCATTGAAAAGTTAATGTACAATGCCATGACACATGAGTGGCCAGCACACAAAAGGTTAAATGTTAAGAGTGCATTGCAATGGATTTTCTGCTCGCATTTTGACTTATTCTTGCGGGAAAACAGGGTTCAATCATTGTAAGTGAAGAGCAATTGATTGGTAAGGAACAAAAATGAAAATAAATGATCTGATCGTCTCTTGTTTTGTGCAATATTATCTGGAAATATTTAGAGAAAAATTGATCACTAAACAGCTGAGCTTTAGTCAATGTTCAAGGGTAATCATGTTTTAATTGTAGGATTACATTGGAAGTGCCAATAATGAAAGCCATGAACTGAACACTAAATGAGGCCAGTCGTGTCCTCAGCCCAATGTTTAGTCTCAGACCTATCATTTGGTCCCATCGTTATCATCAGAAAATGTGTTTTTCCATCAGGGGAGTATTTAACGTCCACTCCCAGAATTCTCTGCTCATGTCAAGTGCTTCACATCTTCTCTATACAAAGTGATTTTTAGCCCCAGTTGTTTAGAGAATAGGACTGGTCTTGTACAATAAATTTATACCAATTTATAATATTATGCTGTCAGTAATATATGCACCTCTAAAATGTGATCCTTTCATTGTGAAGGAACACAAGGGAAACTGTTACGTAACTTTCTTGAAGGTATATTTAGAAATCAATTTTTATCACTTTACATCACAAAAGTTTTTTGTATTCTTGAAGTCCCCCTTTAAGTTATTTATTAGACTGATTTAATTGTCTACAGACATAGCTAGGTTTTCCTTCACCTGGGGTAAAAATTCAGTCCTTTGCCCTAAACATATGTTTTAATGAACCCTGGCCAAGGTAAAGTAGTTTGTTGGGTCCCCTACTTGCCCAGTACCTTGAATACATGCTCAGTTAGCCCCTACCCACCTATGTTTCTGTGTAAATAGACCACTTTCTGAACTGCTACGTTCCCTCTACAATAAAACGTTGTGGCAAACATGGGGAAAATCAAGGTCTATTGTTCTTCACTGCAGGTATTTCAGAATGTTGTGCAAAAAAAGTAAACACTGCTCACCTAAGATCCAGAGCTTCCAATATAGTCACGGTGCATGGAGATAGTCCAGCTGATAATGGTAACAAACTATAATCCAAACATAATGTAGACAAGACCAGCACAAGATTGCAGGATGTATGGGCCAGACCACTTCCATACTGCTCATTTTGGGGGTGGGAATTGCATAGACCATGCCCCTACTGCAGGCCGATCACATTATGTTTTGTTTGTAATCATGCTTTAAAGGGGTTTTGCCAAGAAGTCAGTTCCTTACCTGTTATCTGATCAGGAGACAAAATTAACTCAGTCACAGGGTGTGGGGTAAGGGTGAAGGGGGAGCAGAGACGCAGTGGCAGGGAGCATCTACGATGTTTACACAAATATTTACATTAGAACCAGTGGATTCTCTATACAAAAGACAGGATATTTCTCCACAGTCCCTTGCCAGCTCCTTCATGATCCCTGTCATCAGATAAGAAGTGCATACAACGCAAGCCCGGCCAGAACAGCTCCTGGTCGTGTCTAATGTAAACTGTCAGTTAACTAAGGGCATGGAAAGAAAGCTGTAGCTCTCAGAGGCTTAACTTTTTGTAAACACATATATTTAGAAAAGTAAATACCCATTTTGGAGGATCCCACGTTAATATTACATTGTGGCAAAACCCCTTTAATGGGATGTAACAAAGCTTTAAGATTGCTTTTATCATTTTTACAGAAATGCCGGATTTTTTGGACTACATTCCAGAAGTTGACCCACCACCAGTGTCATCTTAATATGGCCCTGCTCAAAACTGTGCACTGGATCCTGCCCAAGTAAATGATGTCACACCAGATCAAACCTCTAACCACACCCAAATATGACACCACAATAGACCATGCATATAACCACCCACAAGCATTCCTGATTACACCCAATTTCTTCCAGCAGACCAGCAACAAAACAGTAGTTGCTTTGATTTTGGTTGTGCACTTCACCAATCCATTCAGGCTGCTTTTAACCCCCTTACCGACCAACCACTGTCTTTTGACGGCACGCGGTGCAAATCTTGTGTTGGCAGTGAAGCCAGAAGACGTCACTGCCTTCAGAGGGGGCTTGTGACTCCTAGCGCAACAGCTGTGCTAGGAATGGAGCTGTAGGTAACAGCACTGTTCCTAGAGCAGCCTCTGTGCACAGAGCCTCCAATCCCCATTGTTTAATTCTTTGATTGCCACTGCATGATTCTCTTGTCCCATCGGGTCGTCAGGATTCCCAATGACTAATGGAAGCAGGGAATTGTCTGTACAGTCATCACTGTGGTCCTAGAGTAGTTCCAGAGCTGTCTGTATAGTAAGTCTGCCGTCAGGGCACACTGTGTGTTTCCTTGACAGCAGCTTGTGTCACAAATACAGCAGTATGCTAATACATTATTAAGTGTAATAAAAATAGTTATCCCTTAATGTGAGTAAAACAAAAAGTTAAAAACATAAATAAGTGCGGGGTAAAAATAATAAAATAGCAATAAATATTTAATAAAAAATTTTTGGGGCTTTTTACACATAATACCCTACACATCTTGTATCCACATGACCGAGATAACCTGTAGGATAAATCTAATAGGTTCTTTAATGGGAAATGTTAATCGTGTAAATAAATAATCTTAAATAAAATAAAGAATATGCTTTTTTATTTACCCAAGCAAAAAAAAAATCACAGCAATTTAATTATATTTTAACAATCCACCCAAAAATACAACTTCTCCCTCATAAAACAAGTCCTCATACAACTGTGTCACTGAAAAAATAAAGTTAGGACTTAAAATTCAGAGAGGAATAAACTGAAAAATGTAGCTGGTCATTAAGGCCTTTTCAGCCGTGGCTTTAAAAGGTTAAAAAAACGAGTATAACGGGATCCCATGCCAGAAAAGTGTAAAAAACCTGGGGAAGGGGATTGAGAAAGGTGAATTTTTATAGGAAAGGGGTTTCCCTCCAAACACCTTGCTACAGTGGATTATCTCACATTTTGATCAAAAATATTTTCATACAGACTCAGATTTTCACATATATTAGATGTAGCAGTAATGCACTTTCAGTTAATTCATATATTCAGTATTTATCTTTCTCTTGGTGTGTGCAGAGCTACTTGTTCATTCCTATGTGCTTGCATAACAGTGGAGTGGCCAGTGTCTATAGAGAAGTAGTTATATAAAATAATATATTTTATAGATATACATATACAAATAGCTATAAAACAATTTTCAAAGTCATGATATCCTAAAAAGGTTTATACATTTCCCAAAATAAAACTCTATAAAGGGAACAAATATCCCCAACTTCTTTGTGTGGGCCCCTATACTTATGAGCATGAGCAACTGCTTAGTGTACTCAGTGGAAAAAACAGCTTGAAGATCTGCGTAATAGTTGTAATAATACATTTAATTACCCCATGCCCCACTACCCCACTAATACATAATGTTTTATATGTTATTCATAGTCCCCATTTCCTTTTATCGCTGTTCATTTGAATGCATGTGCAGTATTCAGTGCATCTACCCTGCTACTGCAGTCTATCCTATCTATCTATCTACTATCTATCTATCTATCTACTATCTATCTTTACACTATCTATCTATCTACTATCCAAAAAAAAAACCAGTAGCTGAAATTTTTTTTTTAAAGGGTTTTCCCTCCCAAAATCAAACCCTTTTCGGGGCAGGCCGGGGTGCAGGCTTTATTTTTAAACAAAGCTAAGGATTTTCGGGTTTTCACTCTTTAACCCTTGTACAGGGATCTGGACTTTACAGCTGCATATCCTCAGGTTGTGTTCAAAGAGTAGCTGCCTACTGATGGAAGCAAAAATAAGATTAAACTAATCTCCCAAAAGTCAAAAAGGGGAATGTGTCTGAGTCAAAACTAGATCCAAAATCAAAGTCAGGGAAATCTCGTAAGCAGGAGAGCACACCCCCAAACCGAATGAAAAAAAGGGGCCAGTATCAAAAAAAGCTGGGTCCAATCAGAAAAAATACGAACACACACCGACGCAAAAAAGGCAAAAAACGGCAAAGGGGGAAAGAGAGACCAGATTTAAATAACAAGCCAAATTGTGAAGACCCATGCACCAACGGCAAAGTAGCCTCCACCAACTCCTATTACTTAATTTAAAAAATATCCCCCCTTTGTTCTTCATTTGTACGCTTGGGCACAGAGTACACAGTAGGAGTCAGGGAAACATTCTGCCCACCTTATGGTGATTAAGGTTTATGCCATGTAAGTTTTGCCTTGTTTGGATCATCAGATGTTTTTAAGTGTAAATCATGATTTCTGGTATTTATTTGTAACCTCTGCTGCAGATCCGTTAAATCATGGTCATCAATGGCGACCAATTATACCCACAATTTGGTCTGCTGGGTTTCCATCGTGGTGCCCATCATTTTAATGGAAAAGATAGTGCTTTATACTGTGCAATTTTTTCATGATTTTTTTTACAGAATTAGCGCAGAAGACTACAAACAGAACCTCAGGTGCAGATGTGAACCAGGCCTAAAAGGTTAAACTTAAATCATTAGGTCTGAAGGTGTTTTACCCTCTGAAAAAACATACCGACTTTCCTATAAATTGACGTCAAAAAGTAATTTTGATGATGAGGAAATGATCATGAAAATGTGCTGAAAAGTTAAAGGGGTTGTCTCAGTACATTGAGTCATCTTACCTCAGTCCTGTTTTCTTGGTTTCATTTTGAATTCAGGGGCGTGTTTACTGGCTTCCAATAGGCTGCAGTAGAAGCCAGGTCTGTAGCTATAGCAACCAGTGCTGGCAGCCTATCAGAATAGATTACAGGTGTGTAGCTATAGCGACCTGAGGAGCTGATGCAGCCCATACAAGAGGGGATATCTAGGAATAGGTAGGACGCAATTAATAGACATATATTGCAAAGTGACTTGTTTTTGCAAGATCTTTAACATAAAAAGCAATCCTGGAAGTGAGACAACCCCTTTAAGCTTTATTCCCCTACAAGTTAATGGCCCTTTAATATTGTATAAATGTGTTAAAAATATGTCTGCTTTTAATACAGGAAAATGTTCATTACGATCCAGCTCTAGATGTCATGTAAGCCTTATCTGCTACAAATCTAGGTGCCAGCAATCCTGTGTTAAACCATCATAAACCCTGCCTGAGGCGTTAGCTGTTAAATCGTTCTAGCCAGTCGTAGGAATTAACTGCAGCAAGTCCTGGGAGGCTGGGGTTAATAAGATCACCTGATCATGTGGCAGCAAAGGAAGGTGGCAGCACAGACCAACTGCAGACAACTTTACACATTGTAACTGGGAAGAATTGTGATCCATCACTTGTAGCACAGCAGTGGGACAGTATGTCCTTGAGTTTACAGTCTGAGATTTTCTAAGTGGAGGTGACAGCTCTTCTCATATTTTCTGAATGTCACTGACCGAAAAGAAAGGAGCAATATAAAATATTCAAAAGGTGCACAATTATTTAAAATTGAAATCTAACAGGTGAGGGAGGAAATTGCTGCTGCTTTTGCACTGCCAACATATAATATGGCAGGGAAAATCAGCTTTATATACAGTACTTAAAGGGGTTTCACAGAAAACCAATTCAAAACAAAGGGCAACATGTATGAAGGGGGCTGTGGCATTTTATGCTGTGCTTTGAACAAAACAAACTGTCATAGCCCTGTTTCATAGAAGTTTGAACCATTGTACGGCAAAACTTGGTGCATTGTACGCCAGACACAACACTTTTGAATGTGCCAATGATACGGGGGCTTTTAGAACCCGAATCATACACTGTGCCAAAGTTTGGCACGAAAAAGTTGGACAAAACAATACCAGTTTCTAAGTGTCAGGACTGAGACTACTTTTGGCGTAGGCCAGGACACATTTATAAAGCGCTGTTTGACACTTTCATACATACTGTTGGATCTTACACTGGCGAGTCAATGTCAGGTTCATACATATCGCCCAAAATCTCGAATGACTTGCCTGAATCTAAATTCATCTCTCTGTGATGGTTAATGTGCCAAATCCCTCTGGTCACTTGCAGTGTCAGACTGGGGTGCCTAGGGTTCCCCAGAGGAGTTGATTCTAGTGGCCAACCCGAAGCTACTGTACTGTACTTCCTTGCTGCTGACACCTGTGCGGTGTCCCGACCGGTCTTGCTTCAGTTTATACAGACTGGTGTGATGACATCCTCACACTAACTTGTAATCAATATGTGTGTCTGGAGCTTCTAAATCTCTGTCACCTAATTGCAGCAGGACACTGGGTGATAAACATAAAAGGTCTAAAGACATATGCCCCCTCCCTGTATGATGCATTGTATATCAATAAAAATATGCAAAAAAGTTACAGCACAAAGTTATAAGTATACAACCATTAAATAATGGTCATACATTTTCCAAATAAAATCGATAAACAAAACCAGAATCCCAAGCCCAATATTACCAATAAGACCAAATACTACATCATTATCACCACATAGTGACTATATAATACTGCCACATCATGAAAACACATCACCACCACACAGTGAATGAATAATACACCATACCATTACTGAATATAAACCATTAAAACTACAACCAATATTTCCACCATGCAGTGACCATATAGAGGTAGATACCAGTTGTAGATATTCTCTGCAGACATGTAAGTGATTACAGTGCAGTTACATTCAGGGACTCCCAGCAGACATCTTCTCTGAAGAATTGTCTCTTTTTCCCTTTTCTTTTTTTCATCCGGTCCAGACCGCAAAGAAACTTCTCCTGGCCACAACTTGTCCCTGCAGAATTTACCACACAAACAAGTTAGTCTCCAAACAGAGAAAGTTTTCCCATCCAACTACATATGGCCATCTTTTGTGCCATCAGTAGGTAGGAACACACCCCTAACTAGTAGCCCCCACCCCAGATTAGGCAGGCAGATATGTACGTGCTCCTTTCAGGTAGGTTAGACATAAAATTAGTCAGACAAGTGACAGACTCTTCCTATTAAGTAGGTAAGTCCCCCTTCAGTAGGTAAGTATATATGGGCCCCCAATAGGCAGCTATATAAACCATAATACTACAACTAAAATTTCCCCCATACAGTAACCATATAGAGGTAGATACCAGTTGTACACAGCTACTCTGCACACATTTAAGTGATTACAGGGCAGTTATATCCAGGGACTCACAAGAGAAATCTTCTCTGATCAGTTGTCTCCCTTTTCTTCTCCATGATGGACTTCTCCCAGCTACGACTCATCCCTGCAGAATTTACTACACATATCTTAGACTCCTCATTTTCCACCACCTCCCTACCAACTGCCATCTCTGCACAAGCTTGAAGATTGTTAAACAAAAAAAAAGATACCCACCTCTCCACGTTTTCACGCCAAACAGCAGGAGCTTTCGTCAGACGCAGGGTGTGACATCATCAGGATAATGCTCCTAGCGTCTCCTAGGCCATAAACCAAAGGCAATAACACTTAGGGCATGTCCCCACGGCACGGTTTTTCAGCCGGTTTGCGGTTTTTCAGACCGCCTGAAAAACCGGCTGAAAATGAGCACAATTGTGCTCTATGGAAAACCCAGGCAGCAGTCCCCACTGCACGGGTTTTCCGCCCGGCCGTTTTTTTCCCCCCGCGGTCCGCGCAAAAAACATTGAGCATGTTCATTATTCCGTCCGGTTTCCGGACGGAAAATTAATACCTCAATGGGAGGGGGGAGGGCTTTTCTCCGCTCATCGCGGAGAAAAGCTGCCCCCCACCCTCCCCCGTGGCCGTGGGGACGGCCGCAAAACAGGACAAATAGGTATTTGTCCTGTGCCGTGTGAACGCAGCCTTATAACCAGAAAGAATTCCTAATACATTTCTTGCAGATCTTTATAAGACACAATAGCATTTCAATACACTGACTATTGCCACAATTCTTTTCAAATAGTTCCACACACACAAAAAAAATCCTCAGTATTTGTTAACTTAGATGTTAAATCAGATTTGTGGATTTGTGATTATGGATTAGTTCATGTAGGGGAATGGAAAAATATATGGATATGCAATCCCCATAATTTGGTGCAAACATTGGCTGGCACATTCCTGTGGTTTTGTCATTGACTTAACACAAGCAACAGTAAACATACTGTAGATTTGTGGTATGTAGTAATTCTTTGCATTTTACAGTTGTAGAGAACATTTTGTTTGCATAAGGGCTTTTTTAGTAGACATTTTAGTTGGAAAGTTGAACTTTCATGCAATTTTTGCCTACAATTATGTCTACAAAGTTGCAGGAAGCTGTTTTGTATATACAGTATAAAGTATTGTGGTATTTTGGGATATGTAATGCTGTATGTCCTCTCTAAATATATTCTGGTAACATAGTAGCTATAGGAAGTATACTTTACATATTTTTAACACATTTGTGGATGAAGGCCAAATATTCCATGGCCTCTATTTCAGTGTATATTTAAAAGCAAAAGCTTTTGCTGATGTAAGTGCCTGTGGTAGAGATAAACGTTTTACTTCTTGTATGTACGCCTCTGCTGATTTACTATGTACCCCTCTGCTGGAGTTTAGGTGCGGATGTAAGATTTAATGTGTATATTCTTTTACTTTTTCTTAGACATTTAGTTTGAAACCAGATTTTTGGTTTATTCATTTCTGTCGCTTTTAATATTTTTTATTGATTTTCAGACATGTGCCTCTAAACATAAGCATGAATATCATGTATAAACTCTATGAATCTTAAAGGTTTATTTTTAGGAGAGTTAGAGGTTTAGCTAAAAATATTTATTTTTTTTACTTTTTTTTATAAAAAAAATAAATTTGGTGACATCTTGAAAATGTGCTTAAAAATTTTATATTTCCAGGCATGAGAGGTTAGGATGATTTTTATAATTTTACAATTTATTTATAGATTTTAAAATTCTGACATAATCTAAATAAATGACAGACTGGTAAAATAAAAAGGAGGAGCTTATTCACAAGGGCTTACAATAACAAAGGGGGGGTAGATGGTGAGGGATAGTAACTAGGAGAAATATTAGGAACAGTTCTGTGAGTATCAGACACAGGCAAAACAAAGAAGGCGAACTGGCTACTATGAAAGGACAGGTATCTGAAGATTATGGTAGACGTGTGTAGGGGTCAGGTTGAAGGTAGCCCTGTATGTCATTGATAACATTTTGAACTGAATTCACTTTGCAAATGCAATGTGGCAAACTTCTCAGCTAAGAAAAAAGATGTGAGATGGGGCATTGAGGGAAGAAGTATAGAGTAAAAAATGTTTAAGGGGTCTTTTCACCATGATGTTTCATAGTCTACTTTTACAGCTAGCTTCAAGCTGATTTGGCTGCGTGTGGTTCTACAGCAGTGATTGTCATATTAACTCTACTCTTTTTAGCCGAGCCTGTTAGAGGAACATGGGTAATGGAAGGGTTTAAACAGTAGATCAGAAGGGTACAGGGCTCTAAATGGTTAAAGTTTGTCAGTAAGAATGATAAACAAGTTCATGTGCTGCTGATAAGACACAGCAGTAAGTGATGTCACCATCCCGGCCTGTGCGCTGGAACCTGTTAAAGCAGATAGAGTCAGTCTGTTACCTAGGGAAGTTTGTGTACACAAACAGGAGATAAGAACTACTTTTACTCCGAAATTAAAGGGGTTTTATCATTACACACTTTCGTAGACTTGAGCTGTTTCTATCTGTTTTGGCTTCATATCCAGGGGCGAGTCTCTCTTCCCTGTAGGCATGCCTTTCCTACCAGGAGGCGTGTCTCGCCGACTGAAGAGTTGTGACATTATCATTCTGTGTGCAGCAATGGAAGGGAGAGGATGTCCCAGCTCTTCAGACCTCCTGCAATGTTCTCTTGTCTGCAGAGCTATCACCTGCCTCCTTGTAACCAGAATACCCCTGCATTGCTGTAACCAGAATTTCTTCTGTAACTAGAACACCTTCATTGGTGTAATCAGTTATACACACAGCCTGAACTGATTAAACAAATTAGATAAATGCATGTTGCCTCTCTCCCTCCCCCTCTGATATTAGACAGGAGATAGAGCAGACTGTATAAGGCTTTTATATGGGGGAGCACAGGGCATAAGGCTGTGTTATATGGGGGGAGCATTGTGTAGGGCTGTGTTATATGAGAGGAATGTGAATCTAACAGCTAGAGACTCAGTAATTGTCCGAACAGGCTGAATGACATATCAGTCAGCCAATCACAGAAAAGGGGGCGTGTCCCATCCAGCTGTTTTAGAAATAGCTATAAATGAACAGATTTGCACAGATCTGCTATACTAAGTGATTTAGGTAATGCAAACCAATTGCTGTCCCCATCATTTGAGATATGATCTTTGTAGCGAGAAAAATCCTTTAAGCAAACGCAGAACAGCAATGTATGTGGTAATAGTCTTTATTTACCTTTGCCTACATGTTTAAAGCTAATCAATAAAATTAGAATACCTCTTTAATCAATTGTTTGGGGTTGTGGTACAGAGAAAATACATGAAGTAGTTTTATTTGAAAGAGGAAATAATTGTGGACTTGAAATTGAGAAATTTTTGCTGTTTATATCTTAAAGTCTTTCTTCGACAAAGAGTTTTATTAGAGCACACTCTGCAACCCTGGAATCTTGGCTCAGTTTATCAGTCAGATTGGTGTGCCAGGATTGCCTATTGATTCAGCAAGTTTTATAGAGTCTGAGAGGGACGACTAAGTTGACAGCTGCAGTAATTGTGGTGTTTAAAAACAGTGGCGGGTTCTTTTTTCATGAAGAGGGAAAAGAGTGGGAGAAAAAAGGCCCAAAGTGTAAATAAAAAAGAAATTTAAGGGATTTTTCCCGACATGGGGCCATTTTTCCAAAATTTACAAACCCCCTTTGGCAAATTTTTTAAAACCCTTTTCTCCCAAAACCCAAATTTTGGGGCTCTTTGGTTTTTTTTTTGGGGCATTGAGGGGGGAAAAAATGGGCAGTCCAGCACATTCTACCCCACAAACACCTTTTTACTCTCTAAATCAACATTTCCCAGTTGCTCTCTACAGTTCTGTATATTCTGCTATGATGCTGCTGGTATTTGCTCTGGGCTCCACTCTGGAAACTCTCCTTGTAAAGTTAGAACATTGCAATTGATTGTGAGGATTTATATAGGGAATAGATTTGGGCAAGAATTAGGTCTAGTATGTGTCTGCATGGTGAGTTGCTGTGGAAGACTATTATGAGAGGTCAAAGAAAGGGAAAGTGAAATTTTATTTGAAAGCCAAACCAACGGGATTTTGTTAATATTAAGGGGTTCAAGTCCCAAATTTGATAATTTGGGGGGATATCGCTAAAACCCAAGGGCTACATGTTGAAAAATGGGTTTTGGTCTAAGGGGATGTTCAAAACGGGTTAAAATGGGGGCATAATTTTTGTCCGTTAAATTTGCGCAGTACTGTCAAATTATGACTGGAATAAGTCCCGTTTAAAAACGGTAATACAGTTCTATAGAGAATATGGATTGGGCTCCCCTCCCCCCCTTGGGGAATAAGCCACGGGGGGGGATAAGTGACATGTTTATTTACTAGCGGTGTATAAGTGCCGCTAGTAAAGCGTCCCATGGGGGCGATGTGCCGCCCCCCCGCTCGCGCCCCCCCCTGTGCACAAAGGGGTTTAAATTTTGGGGGCCCCAATTCGGCCCCCCAATTAAAAAGGGTTTTTTCCACCCAAAAATAAAATTGAAATTTGGGAAAACTTGCAATTTAAAAAAACAAACACTTTCAACCCTTCATTATTTTTAAAAATTTCGCCCCTGTTTTTGTCTTAGCTGTTTCCCTTTTGGACCCTTTTTTTAAAAGCTCGTTTCCAGGGGGTACGACCAGGGGGAGAGTCCTCACTCCTGGCGCACATGCCAGACATTTACCCTTTTCCTCTCTGCGTAAAATTAATGTTCAAACCCCAAGGCTTTTCATTTTTTCTCCCTCCTCTGTAAATCCTTAGTAATTGTCAAACAGTGCAAAAAAAAAAAAGAAACCCTTTAAAAGGGCTGTGCATTGAAAAAGAAAATAAAGTCCACAAGGGTTTTGGGTTCCCGCAGGGAAATTTTAACCTAAGGGCCCTTTTTACCCGGAGGCCCAAAAAAAATTACCCCTTGGGTTTTTTAAAAATGCTTTTCATAAACCCGACCTTTCTTTTTCTTTCAGAGAGGAAAAGGGCCCGGGGATGGGCAGCCGTGGGGCCCCAAAGATATGCCCAAATTTAAAACAAAAAAATACACGCCCCCCTTTTAGGCACACGGGAAAACTGAAGAGCTGGAAACGGGGGTATGAAATTTAGAAATTTGGCAAAACCTCATTAAGCTGTGTGTACATAGCCTAATACTCACTTTTTTATAAGGGAAATCATTGTTAATGGTGCTTTGAAATGAAGAATAGCATGGTTTAAAGGATACATATAAGATTAATAATGTCTTTTACAGAAACAGCGTCACTTTGAGGCTATGTCTAGCATTACAGATAAACTTTATTCAAGTGATTGGGCTTAAGCTGCAATTAGAGATGGGCGAATTGATTCTAACGAAGTGGAATTCGTTTTAAAATTTTCGGGAAAAGACTTCGGTTCAAAAACGAAGTCAAAATTTTGGGGAAATTCGGGGTGAACGAAGTGTGCTTTTGATTGTAAAATGGCTGCAAAGCACATGGAATTCATGGGGCAAAAAAACTTGGGGGGAAGAAGGGCATAGCCTGATGACATGGGGCAGAGATAAAGGGAAATTTCAGAAAACCGGGGGGATTCTTTTGACTTTCACCGCACTATATAATTTCCGGGTGCGACGCGGGGGAGTTCATACCGTCTCACTGTATGATTGGGGAAAGGGTGCTCCCGCGGCCCCCTTATGATAGCTGATACTAAAGAAATCATTTTTTTTTAACAAGCGATTTTGGGGGGGGGGTTTTCCGGGTTGTATCAGAGACTGTTTTCCTTAATTTTCTATTTTGATTTTGTGGGGTATTGGATCTAAAAGGGGTCCAGTGTGCGTCCGGGCCCTGCATATACTTTTTATGCAAATCTGCCTACAGACATTGAATACCCAAAGGGTGATCTAACCCTGTTCCTGTTGTATTCTTTTTAAAAAAAAACAGCTTTTTTAAACAATAAAAATACCATTTAAAATTTTGGCTGCTCAATTCTTTTGCGAAATTTACATCCGGGGGTTAAATTAAGCGTTGTTCTGCTGTGGGGTTGCCTAAAAAAAAAAGTTTATTTCCCCCCCCTCCCCCCCCCCCCCCCCCCAAAAAAAAAATTTTTCCTGTAGCATAATTCCAAGGGGAAGGGTTTAATTACAAATTTTTTTTGTTGTGTAGCTTTAAATACACGCCATTGAAAACACGCTAAAAAGGGTCGGTAGTTGTTGGTTGCTAAATTCTTTTGCGAAATTTACTTTTGGGGGTTAATTAAGCTTTTGTTCTGCTGCTGTGGTGACTAAAAAAAACTGTTTTTTTCACCCCCAAAAAAATAAATTTTTCCCTGTAGCAAAATTCACAACCCAAAGGTTAATTAAAAATTTTTCCCTTCTTTTTGGTGTAGCGAAAAATCCCCCCAAATTTGAAACACGCTACAAAGCTCATTTTTTTTTGGTTGCTCAATTTTTTTGCGAAATTTCCCTCCAAGGGTTTTTTAAAGCTTTGTTCTGCTCCCCTGGGGTGACTAAAAAAAACCGTTTATTTCCGCCAAAAAAAAAAAATTTTTCCCTGTAGCATAATTAAACCAAACCAAAGGGTTAATTACAATTTTTTTCTCTTGTTGGGCGTAAAAACACCCCCCCCACCCCCCATTGTAACACGCTAAAAAGGGCTGGTAGTTTTGGCTCTCCAAATTTTCTTTTGCCCCAATTTAAATCCGGGGGTTAATTAAGCGTTGTTCTGCTGTTGTGGGGACTAAAAAAACCTTTTTTTTTCCCCGGAAAAAAAGACATTTTTTTTTTAGCATAATTCACAAGAAAAGGGGGTTAAATTTTCCCAGTTTTTCTCTTGTTGTGTAGCAAAAAAAATTCTTTGCTTTTTTAACACGCTCCCAAATTTGGTAGTTTTTGGGCCCGGGCAAATTTCTTTTGCCCCAATTTACATCCAAGGGTTAACTAAGTATTTTTCTGCGTTGTACTCAGAAAAAGAAATTTTGGGTTTTTTCCCCGCCACAGAAGAAATTTGTACCCAAAAATTTTCAAAATCCAAAGGTTTAAATTTAACCCTGTTTGTGCTTTTTATATTCAGTAAAATAAAACAGAGTTTTTAAACAGCCATACAATTTAAATTTTTTCCTCCCCTTTTGGTGAACCCCAAAATTTTATACCCAAAGGGGTTTTACCCAAGCTTTTTAGGGGGTTCTTTTTGGAGTCAAATACGGGTGTGTATTTTATCATTTTTAACAGTTATTTCACCCAAAACAGGGTTTTTGTAATTTTAGAAAAAAAAAGTATGTCGAAAAGAAAAGGTGGCAGGCTTTTCACCTGCGAGGGGAAGTGGCAAAAAACTTTCCCTGGGGGCAGGCCCAGGTCGCAGCCAGCAAGGGGAGGGTCGCAGCGGGGGGGTCACTGGGGGTGAGGCCACAACTGCCGCTGTCATTACCCGGCCCGGGGTGTTTTTCAGAAACCCAAGGGGTTTCTGGTTTGGTTGACAACTGTAGGTCACCCAACTTCCCCCGGGATGACATCGGGCAACCCCAACCCAAAAAGTCATTTGGGAACATCAGACAAAACCCCTTTAAAGTTGGCATGGCCGGGGAGGGGGTAGGGGGGCCCTCACCTGTCCTCAACCCCCCTCTTTTCCCACCCGGTTTCCCCTCACCCAGAGATCTACTATGTGGTCGGGGCTCAGGCCACTATATAGCGGGGATGAAAAATTTTGAAGAGGGCAGTCAGCAGCTATTTGGGCAGCGAAAAAAAAGGGGGCCAAATTTTCCCACTGCTTCTTGCAGTAGGCGGAAAAAGTATAGATGTTGAGAGTGGCATGGGGGGTCTGTTGTGGGGGGGGTTCAGCTCTCCCTTTACCAAAAACCGGGGTTGGGGAAACAGCAGGGGGACAATAAAAACCAAAATGATGATGATGTAGCCGACCGCATTTGGGGAGCCGGGTGAGGCAAGGGTTTCATACATAGGGGGAAAGAGGGCGTCAGCTTGCGCGTTTAGGCAGCGGGCCAGCCAGCAAGTAGGTTGTGTGGCCCTGAGGGCAAACAGGATAGCAGCAGTGTGAGGTCAGGAGCCAAAACGGCCAAAAAAGGCGGCCCCAAAGGGGGCCCCCAAACGAGGCAGCAGCGGCAAAAATAAAAAATTGTGTGTGACATTGGGGGTTTTAAAAACCATATCCTTTTTTTCATTTTTTGCCCCAAAAGGGACCCCCGGGAGGGGCCCATAATGGGGGGAGGTAAAATGGGGTTTTGAATCTGTAGGCAGAAATTGAAGCGTGGCCAAAGGGGGTAACTGTTTGCACCAAGGGGCCCCGCGGTCAACACTTTCAGCGTAACCCCAGGGGGCCAGGGGGGAAACGTGGGTCAGATTTTGGTTTGGGCCCCTCCCGCCCCGCAAACAACAGCGCAGCGCGCCCGGGATGCCATTGCCGCCAGTCAAGGTCCCAAACCCTTTGCAGAAGGGGGGCTGTTTTTCTTTGACATCATTTCCCGGTCAGGATTTCTCCTGCTCCTCCTAATCATGGCGCCAGCAGTCGTTCAGCGAGGCGAAATTTCAAAAAGACAACAAAATGGGGTCCAACCTTCCCAAAGGGGCAGCGGGTGACCCCTTTCTCCTTTTTCCAAGTTGTTGGTACTGCAGTCCCCCCCTTTCCTTTTGGGGGCCCCGCAACCCTTCAGGTTTCTAAGGTTGTGCCCAGCCAAGTTTGGGGAGTTCCAAGCCGTAATTTTTTTCCAAAAAGGGGTACCCGCACTCTTAAAAAGCTAAAAAAGAAGGTGGGCCAGTCTTTTAGCTTATTGGTTTTTTTCCAAGGGCAGGAAGCGCGGGAAAACTTTGGGGCTGAACTACGGTCAGGGGCCCGTACATGTCCTTTTTCGGGGCCCCCTGGGGGAAAGTCTTCCTGCCCAAAGGCCCCACCCAAAAACTTGGAAAGGAGCCCTGCTTTTTCCTCCACGTGTCAAACTGTGGGCCCCCCCCGTTGGTTTTTTCCCCAAAGTCCGCTCCTTTCCTTTCCCCCAAACCCCCAAACCCTCTCAGCCCCCACAAAAGGGGACTGCTCCAAACATACCCCCCAGTTGGGCCGCGCGTCCGGGGTTTACGCAGTTTTTAAACCTGGTTGCCTCGGCAAAGGGCGTCACACCAAGGGGGAGGAAATGCTCCTTGTCTTTCAGCAAGAAATCGTTTTTGTGGGGACCCCCCCTTTCCCCCCCCCGCGCCCAATGCAAATCGGGCCAAAGGTGAAGGTACAATGGGGGGAACCAAAGGTGTCGCCGGGGGGCCCGAGGAGGGGTGGTCCATGCGCCCTGGATGGGGGCATGTTCAATCTGGTTTTTGAAAAGGTTTCCCGGGGTCTTCCACCCGATCTTCGAACATTTTGAAAATGGGGAGGAAAATGTGCATGCCCCTTCATTTCCCTTCCCACCCAAAAACCCGGAACACCTCCTCGGTTGCAGCGGCAGAAAGGCCTCCCCCAAACACACTCTGATATGTGATATTTCCCCAAACCCCTTGAATTCAAACATGGGACTTGTTTTCAGTATGGGCTGTATGAAAAAAGAGAAAAGGCCCTTTAAAGTTTTTTTTATGATCCAGGCGGACAAAGGGGTAATCCCCTGTGTAAATTTATGTCACCAGTGGCGCTCATGCGGACAACTGCGTTTTTTAAGGCCATTCGAGGAGGGGCCCCGTTTTTTGTCAGTCGCCAGGACTACGGGGTGAATAACGTCCCCTTTCCCCCTGCTTTTATGTCCCGGAAAAAAGATGCTGAAAAATCTGTTGGGGAGGGGACTGGAGACTGGCGGGCTTTTCCCCCAAAATTCCCAAAAGGGCCCATGAGTCTGGGGGGGGACTGAAATGGGGGGAGGAGGGGAAAGGGGCAGAAGCATTGTTGGTGGGAAAAAGAGTGGGTTTTCTACCAGGTTTCAAGAGGGAGGGGCAGGGGGGGAGCTGGAGGAGGTAGATGAGATGAGGATGACGAGCCCGAAAGACCCCAAAGTAACCCCTGGGAGTATACAAATGGAGATGGGGGGCAGGGGGCCCCCCGGAAATCACTTGGTGGGGAGGGGTGGCCCGCCCGCTTTTTGATTTTCTTTGGTAGGTTTACAGCCCAATTTGTCAAACATCCGGCAGAGGGATGACTTTGGGTCTCCAACCCTTTTTAACCCTCGCACCGGTCCAAAATGGGAGCCTTTTTCCCCCGGGTGCTTTAGAGAGAAGGGGCAAAATAAATTCTATAGGGAAATCCTCCGTAGTCAGTTGGCCGCTGCCTATGTGCCGCACGTCTCTCCTCTGACAGGTCTGACCGGGGGGTTCTTCAGGGCTCACGTACTACTTGCTCGGCTGCTGGTGGAAGGTGGGGGGGTAGGAGCAGTACCAGCTCCATCCGCAGCAACCTAAGTCTGGAGTGAGGAGGGCAGTCGCCAGCGGCAGCAGGAGCAGGACCTGGAGCAGTCCCTGAACCAACAGGTGGTGGCCTACTTGGACAGCACTCTTCCACCCCAGTTAGAAGATCCGCTGGACTACTGGGCAGCCAAACTGGATGTGTGCCGCAACTTGCCGAGTTTGCAGTGGGAAGCTGTCTGCCGGCAGTAGTGTGGCATCGGAGTGGGTGTTCAGTGCGGCGGGGGCCATCGTTAGCCCAAGGAGAACCCGCTTGTCCACGGGAAATGTGGAACGACTGATCTTTGTCAAGATGAATCAGGCCTGGATCGGCCAGGATTTCCACATACCAATGCCTTAGGCGTGAGGGACTACATACAGCAATGACGCCTCACCCAAACTGTGAGAAATGAGTTTGGGTTCAAACTACCTGTCTCAGCCACTATTCTGATGCCGCCACCCACCTGATGCCACACATCTGCTGACAATTTTTCCATCTGCCACCAACCATATTTACCAGGGACTGGTATTGCCACCCACCTCCACACTCTGTCATTGTGCCACTCTATGACCTCATGCTGCTGCTGCTGTTGCTGGTGCCGTGACATCCACACTGTGTCATTGTGCCACTGTCTGACCTCATGCTGCTGCCACCGTCACCTCCACTCTCTATCATTGTGTCACTCTGTGGCCTACTACTGTTTTGCCACCTCCAGAATGTCATTGTGCCACTGTCTGACCTCATGCTGCTGCGGCCGTGCCCTCCACACTGTGTCATTGTGCCCCTCTCTGTCCTCATGCTGCTGCTGCTGTGACCTCACACTCTCTGTCATTGTGCCACTCTGTGGCCTAACTATATTTTGCCACCTCCAGAATGTCATTGTGCCACTTTCTGACCTCATGCTGCTGCTGCCGTCACCTCCACTCTCTGTCATTGTGCCACTCTGTGCCTACTACTGTTTTGCCACCTCCAGAATGTCATTGTGCCACTGTCTGACCTCATGTTGCTGCCACCGTCACCTCCACTCTCTGTCATTGTGCCACTCTGTGGCCTACTACTGTTTTGACACCTCCAGAATGTCATTGTGCCACTGTCTGACCTCATGCTGCTGCTGTGGCTGCTGCCGTGACCTCCACACTGTGTCATTGTGCCATTGTCTGACCTCATGCTGCTGCCACTTTCACCTCCACTCTCTGTCATTGTGTCACTCTGTGGCCTACTACTCTTTTGCCACCTCCAGAATGTCATTGTGCCACTGTCTGACCTAATGCTGCTGCTGCCGTGCCCTTCACACTGTGTCATTGTGCCACTCTCTGACCTCATGCTGCTGCTGCTGTGACCTCCACTCTCTGTCATTGTGCCACTCTGTGGCCTACTACTATTTTGCCACCTCCAGAATGTCATTGTGCCACTGTCTGACCTCATGCTGCTGCCACTGTCACCTCCACTCTCTGTCATTGTGCCACTCTGTGGCCTACTACTGTTTTGCCACCTCCAGAATGTCATTGTGCCACTGTCTGACCTCATGCTGCTCCTGTGGCTGCTGCCGTGACCTACACACTGTGGCATTGTGCCACTGTCTGACCTCATGCTGCTGCTGTGACCTACACACTGTGTCATTGTGCCACTCTGTGGCCTACTCCTGTTTTTGCCACCTCTAGAATGTCATTGTGCCACTGTCTGACCTCATGCTGCTGCTGCTGTTGCTGCCGTCAACTCCACACTGTGTCATTGTGCCACTCTGTGGCCTACTCCTGTTTTTGCCACCTCCAGAATGTCATTGTGCCACTCTCTGGTCTTATGCTGCTGCTGTGGCTGCTGCCGTAACCTCCACACTCTGTTATTGTGCCACTCTGTGGCCTGTTACTGTTTTGTCACCTCCAGAATGTCATTGTGCCACTGCCTGACCTCATCCTGCTGCTGTGGCTGCTGCCGTAACCTCCATACTGTGTCATTTTGCCACTCTGTGGCCTACTCCTGTTTTTGCCACCTCCAGAATGTCATTGTGTCACTGTCTGACATGCTGCTGCTGTGGCTGATGCCGTGACCTACACACTCTGTCATTGTGCCGCTGTCTGACCTCATGCTGCTGCTGCTGTGACCTCCACACTATGTCATTGTGCCACTCTGTGGCCTACTCCAGTTTTTGCCACCTCCAGAATGTCATTGTGCCACTGTCTGACCTCATGCTGCTGCTGTGGCTGCCGCCGTCACCTCCACACTCTGTCACTGATGTTGCCACCTGAGTCCTCAGCTTGTTTTTTTTCCAGCTGTTGCTGCCATGACTTTATCAGGCTACATTCCCCCTTCAGTTTTTTGGTCAGTTTTGCCCTCTTAAGTGCCCAGGGAATTTTATAGTGAAGCGAATCTAAGTCATGTGCGTGTCATACTAAAACACAACATTGTATGAAGACCAAACCAAGCTCCCTCTGCATATTTAAGCATGACACAATGTTCTACAGCACCCTACAGGCTCTCTGCAGCCTGGAAATAGCTGTTTTTTTAACACGATTCGTCCCGAAGTAATTCGGACCGAATTTATTTTTGTCGGGAAATTCGGCGAAGTTACCGAACCAAATTTTTGAGAAATTCGCCCATCTCTAGCTGCAATACCAGACCCAAATCATGTGAAGCACTGTACGGAAAAACGGACCCTATTTTAATTTCACACAACCTAATATCACAAGGCATTATGGGAAAGGGGCTGAGAAGCCCACAGCGCCCTCTGTTGGTTGTAACAAATCCTCAATTTGATTTTGACCCACTGAGTCATGAGAAAGCAAAAAGTATTTTTTAGCAAAGCCAGTATCTCTCATATACAGACAACGCGCTTTCGTGATTTTTGTCCAAATTCAGTGCAGAGTAGAGAAGATACTGGCTGGCTGTGTGGGAGGCATCGGGTAGCTCAGGAAGGGAAGATCTCTCCTTAAGGAGAGCAACGAACGAACGGCTTGTAGAGTTTTTGTTTTGCCTTTTCGCCCTCTAATTAGCATCTGCATATCACAAGGCATTATGGGAAAAGCAGATGCTAAGTAGAGGGCGAAAATGCAAAACAAAAACTCTACAAGCCGTTCGTTCGGTGCTCTCCTAATGGATAGATCTTCCCTTCCTGAGCTACCCGCTGCCTCCCACACAGCCAGCCAGTATCTTCTCTACTCTGCACTGAAGAGGGACAAAAATCCCGAAACAGCGTTGTCTGTAGATGAGAGATACTGGCTTGGCTAAAAAATAATTTTTGCTTTCTCAAGACTCGGTGGGTCAAAAGCAAATTGAGGATTTGTTACAACCAACAGAGGGCGCTGTGGGCTTCTCAGCCCCTTTCCCATAATGCCTTGTGATATGCAGATGCTAAGTAGAGGGCGAAAAGGCAAAACAAAAACTCTACAAGCCGTTTGTTCGGTGCTCTCCTTAAGGAGAGATCTTCCCTTCCTGAGCTACCCGATGCCTCCCACACAGCCAGACAGTATCTTCTCTACTCTGCACTGAAGAGGGACAAAAATCCCGAAACAGCGTTGTCTGTAGATGAGAGATACTGGCTTGGCTAAAAAATCCTTTTTGCTTTCTCAAGACTCGGTGGGTCAAAAGCAAATTGAGGATTTTTTACAACCAACAGAGGGCGCTGTGGGCTTCTCAGCCCCTTTCCCATAATGCCTTGTGATATGCAGATGCTAAGTAGAGGGCGAAAAGGCAAAACAAAAACTCTACAAGCCGTTCGTTCGACACAACCTAATAAAACATTCCATCATTTAGTAGGACAGCAGATTTATTATGTTAGGCAGACTGGTTATTAGGGATACACTCAACATCAGAATGGGTTCCATAGGCATACCAGAGGGCTCAGCATCTATCTGTATACAGCGTCTACATACCCACTTATAATTTAACCTTAATATTGATATGATGGGGTCTAATAGATTATTTAAGACACAGTCCACAAGAAATATATCCTAGTGACTGGCTCCAGTATCACCTGCAAAAGTTTTTTGTTTGACCCTTGGTATCCTTGATTGCATCAGTGTCTGGGCGCACCAGAGGGTCCTGTGTAGTCTGGTCTGTCATTTGGATTTTGAGTGCACTGTCCCAAGCTCTGTTCTCATCCGTATTGGGGTTTCCATTTATAAAAGTAACCACAGTGCTGTGTTGGATCTGTTGCACAGTGGACTATGATGGGGTTTGACAGACCCTTTTGACTTATAATGAAAATCAATGCTATTTTTCCAGTAAAATATGATGGAATCAATGACGAAAATTTGAAAAGGAGCCCCCGCCATTGATGTGCACAGAGCCTAAGAGCTACAGGCTTTTACACAGGGCTGTCAGACAGATCATCCATAGCAGCTAATCTGTCTAAGCTTACTCAGGTCCTCAGCTGAGGCCTAAACTGAGGGTAAGAAATGGACAAAGTGGATTGACAATTCCTTAACTAGACTTGTTTCATCTTTTACTGCTCTGTTTCGTAAAATACAGTAAATGTAGGTGGTAGATTTCTTCGGATATTCTCTGTTTGTTGACTTAATGTCTTTCTGTAACTGCTCATTTTTTTTTACATCTAGCCATTTCCTAGAATTTGTCATCTAATTTATGGTGTATACAGTATTTTATTTATTTATATTTCTCATGTCCGGGTTTCCATGGTATGTGATTTTCCCAAGACTTATCCCCTTTTTCAACCTGGAGATAACAGTATAGATTTTTTTATGCTTCTCAATGTATCTCTACAATCCTGGAAATGTTGTAATTATGAGTATTATTCAGATAAGAATCCTCTGTGTTATTTCAAACTAATAGGAAGCAAGAGTTGACATTATACAAACAAGAACATCAGGTTATTATATAGATGTCCTTTATAAATAATTACCAAAAAGTTGCTAGTTGTAAACTTTATATGTTTAACTTCCCGTTGTAATTTCCCATTGGCCAAACAGTGTTCTTGTTAATTCATGTCCTTAACCCACCTTCCCTCCTGTTCCCAATCAAAGTTTACTATATTTCAAATGTAATGCTTTAGGATGTTGTTTGCTTTAGTGTGCCTATGCTAAAAGTAGGGCTGAAAAAAGAGTGTGGAGTCAGCCTATGGCACCATTAAAAGGGTGATAACTATTTCGCTTAAACAAATGTTCTGCCATTACTATATATTTCTTGAACGGTATGTGAAATGAAAAGGGACCCAAGGGATTGATGGGGAAAGGGATAACAATACAACTAAAGGAATGATTTCCAGCTAACAGCTATTATGTTGAATTTTGGGGACCATAGGGATTTTGAACCATTTTTGAAACCCCTCTTTTTTGTGTGTATCCTTTTTTTCCTTTTTTTTTCTGTGATTGAAAGCTGCCACTTTGCCTAAGAACTCTCTGGAATCTATTTGTAGGTAAACCCAAACTTTAGAAAAAGGTTACCCTAGGCTTTTCCCAAAGAGAGGGGGTTAAAGGGGGATTGGTTTTAAGGGTCAGTGTTAGGGAAAGGTCTATGGAAAGATTCAGGCACAGTTATGCTCAGTGATTATTATTCTTGCTTCTGATCATTCATGGTGTCACCCTTATCCATGTCTCTGCCATCAGCTGCTTCATTATCCTGGTACGCCATCACCTATTGGTAAATTCCTACTGTTTGTATTTGATACCCACTTTGTATTGTTAATTTGTTTACATAAACATGTTGTCAATTAAAATGTTAAAAATTTGAAACAAAAAAAAATAAAACTCCCTTTATTAAGACGGGTTGAGCCCACACAAAGAATTACACGCACTTATGTGCCTTTACATGATATCAAAAGGGTAATTAATGGTTGACTGAGGAATGTTATGCCATGCTGGATGCAGCTTGGCAGCAAATAATCAGGATTGGGTGCTGGCAGCTTTCCCTTTGGCAATTCTGCCAAGCCATCAAAAGTGGAGGCCATATTTTCATATTAAAAGGCCCCCGAAGATGGTCATATACATGAGCAATATTAATTTATGGTTTTTTGAAAAAAAAGGTCCTTGAAAGCTTTGGAGAAATTGCCGTACCACTGACTTTACAACCAAATCAATGTAATTATGCCACTCCACACCATAATCCCAGAAGTAGAGCTAGTGTGACATTCCCTTGTGAGGGACTCCTCATGGTGTTGCCCATGAAGTATAAAGAACAATCTTTGACTATCATTAAGTCCCAAAAAATGGTGCTAAGGAGCACAGAACTCCATTGTGTTCTACTGTGCACCATAAAAGCTTTTGAAAATGGTGGTATGAGGTCAATGGAATAGCTGTAGCTGGATTTCTGGCTCATACCCAATGACTTATAAAAGCTGATGTTGACACTGTTTGCTGTTATTACAGTTCATTGTTATTCTCCCAACTACCGGGACATGCAAGGTTGAACAGTGCTGATAACTCAGCTTAGGCGTGTAGTGATCTCCCGGAGTGATAAACCAAGGTCTTTCAGTTCAAGGATTCCGTCCCTCTCATTTTGCAACAAGTGAAGATATCTGGCCTGTCGAAGAACACGAGGCATCAACCAATCATCCCACACCACTTCATCCGATTTTAAAAGTTTTATGTGGCTAGAAAAAACTTTGCTGATAATCTGGTTTTTATGCTTCTTCTTCATGCCACAGATTGTAATTATTTGCAGATCTTAGTGAAACCTGCTACTTCCTCAATTTGCATAACCTTACGTCTTGTCCTTCTTGGTTTTCCAATTTTAATATTGAGAAGTGTATTATTGGACTCTATCTGTTCTTCCTTTAACTTAGTTATAAACTTTCACAATCCTAAATCATCAAAATATCAGTGTCAATATGCATTTACCTGCTCAGCTTCCAGCATCTAGGGAGCAATGCTCTGCATCTGCATCTCCAGGTTTGGGCCCACACCCAAAGAGACAGACTGCTGGAGATCCTTTGATTGACAGGAAACCAGCTACGCCTGTCACTTGAGCCAACTGGAGGGCCCGGAGACTGCTCCAATCAGTTACTGGGGCGGTGTCTGGGAACTTCATTTAAACCTACTGAGATCCCCAGGCTTTGCCTGTGATATTTCCTGGCTGTATTGTTACCGGTGTTTTGTAAGTTTGCTTCTCACGTTTCCCAGACTTCGGCTTGTTTCCAGACTGTGGCTTTCTTCCTGATTTGGTACCTTGTTCCCGACCGTGTTCTGACCTTTTGGCGTGTTTTCCGTTTATTCTCTTGTCTTCCGTTTTGTGGCCTTACATTACTGATCTGTTGCCGACCCAGACTATCTAACTCTTCTTCCTCCTAAGGCCCCCAGCACCTTAGCAGTGCAGGGACTATCGTCCGGTTGGAGTTTCTCCACCTAGGGCAGCACGTCAAGTAGGTAGGAAAAGTGGGCTAGGGTTCCAGTTAGGGCTCACTGCACCTCCCTTGACATGACACTTAGATCATTAGATAATTCTCAGAGTTGAGATCCCACATCAGACTAGTAGAAAATACCTAAAACTGAAGCTGCTTTCTACTCATCTCAGATGTGTATTCACTGAGGGTGATGTTCTGACTGATCACATTTTAACAGTTGTGACCTGTCATTTTCCTAACAGCTCGTAATGAGGTCCTGTCAAGTCTACCGATGATGAGATATTTACATGCCAGTCAGTGCATTGCCTGTGCTGTCTGTTATCAAGAATAAATTAATTGCTATCCTTTGTTAAGGCTTCTCCATCACTTCCCACTCAGGGAGTCCTTGCATATAACAGAAGTTTTTAATTATATGCTAGACATTCACGCTGTGATTGGCAAGGCTACAGTACTTTACAGATTGGGTTTTAAGTTTTATGAAATAACAAAACACTCAATACTTGCAAAGAACATGTAGTAGAAGATAGCCTTGCCTATCTGTTTTTTGCTGAATGATGTGAAGATGCCTCCATGACAAATAGTGGTGTATATAGAATGTGGATCCCATAGTCAAGATTAAAATGGACCTTTTTATAAGGGCATCCAGTTTTGCTACACTAGAAGGAAGAGTCTGGTATTTCTCTTCCCCCTCTGTGCTCATTTTACTGCCTTTTGGACAGTTCTCTACCCCTTGTTTTCTAACATTTTAGTTTATGTGGAGAGGGAAGTTTAATGGAGAGTTTTACTAAGCAAGATAATGGAACCAATTATTGTTGGGCCTTGTTTTTTAAATGTCACATCTGCTGACTTTCTGTTACGTACTTCTTTGATTGTAAGTTATTTGCTCAGTTTGCTCAATGGATTTTCCTTTTTGTATGAATTTATTAATGGCTTGTATGAAATATCTACGATAAGTCTACCAGTCTGATCGTAATTTAATGTCAATTTGTAAGTCTGTACATCTTGCTTTATAGATATCTACCTGTCTTGAAAGAGAAATGATAGCTACATCCATTAGAAGTTATGTCTTCATTTGTCACACGTGAAAGGTGTCTGTGCTTTACTCTGACAGAGAACAAAGAACTACCGGCGAAAACTATTAAGGTGACATGTATGAACGTTGGCGCTGACAGGCCAGTTCTAAATAGCTTTAAGGCAGTGTAGAATGTGCCAGAATGTATGAAGCTGTCCTTCTGCAGGTCATACATACAGGTGCAGTGTGGTTGTATTGTGGTTCCTCTACGACAACTCAGGTTCAGGCACCACCTTTTACCTGGTCTGGCTGTTCTAACTGTTATGCGCTTAGGTTTAGCATCAAAGAATCATAAATGTGTCTATTCCTATAAATGTGGTGCGACGTCCCCAGAACCCCCCAAATCTTTGGCACATTATAAAGTGTTGGGGCCAGCGCCGACTGTGCCAAAGTTTGGAGTGCGACTGTTCATGCATCTATAGGTTAGGGCTACAACAGCATGTTGCTGCAAAGTACACCAGAAAACTAGCGCAGCCCCCCTCATACATGTCGCCCTTAGTTTCTCGCTTCTAGTGTACTTTAGACTTGCCTTAGCTTTCTGGGTTTTTTTTAAAAAAAATTTTATTGAAATTTTGACAAAAGAAATGATTAAGATGATTAGACACAAAGGGCTACATTTATGAAAACTGTCTAGCAGTAAGACGATTTCTTTGTTGCCCATAGTAATCAATGAGTTCAGCTTTCATTTCATATAGTGCTCTGAAAAAATGAAAGCTGAGATCTGATTGATTGCTATGGGTAGAGTCTGTTAGACAATTTTTATGCATAAGGCACAAAAGGCGACACGTACAAAAATGTAAGTATTTAATCAGTGTAAAGTGCACCTGAAAGTACGATCCTTTCAAAAATCTGGCGTCTGGTATACCTTGCATAGTAAACTTAGTGCACCTAAAAAGGCGCATTGCACAATCGCAGCACATATTCCATTGCTAGTGTTATGTAATGCGCCTATCGAGGCGCATTGTGTAATGGAGGCACATAACGTATCATTACTAGTGTATGTAATGCGCCTCAATAGGCGCATTGTGTTATGGAGGCGCACAGCCTATCATTGCTGCTATATTTAATGCCTTTTTAGACGCATTACAATGTGTCGTACTCAGCGTATAATGCTCTTAGTTTTGGTATATTACAGTTCATTTACATCGAGATTATGTCACTAAAAGTATTTTTGGTGCAAAAAAGATTTAAAAAATGGGGCTTGCATATTGGGACATGTCGCCCAAATTCTTTTGGATGATTTGGTATTTCATTGCTGGTATATGAGTCCCCTAGATCTTCTCTCCATTGCATGCAATGCAAGAACAGGATGAGAGCTGTTTGGACTTTTCACTATAATGTTAAAGAAAGTTGTCTGGGCTAGAAAATGAAGAAATAACCAATGATGAGAAAGAAAAAGTATAAAGGAAAAACAAAGAAGGAAAAGGAAAGGAAGGAGGGGAAGGAAGGGTCACAGACAAAACAAACAAAGCCAAGCTTACTAGTGGAGTAAACTCCTAGCTCGACCCACAGGGATGATGCTTTAACCAATTATGCAAGATAAATAACCATCCTCGTTGTATGTGAGGTGTTCCCGCAACTTGGTTCTCTGAATACCATCTCGTTAAACCAAAAACCTCTTTGAGTTTATGTAGTGTGCCCTAGAGTATGGCAAAGAGGAGATGAGGTCTGAGTGGTTGATGTTGGGAGTAATTGACATGGTACAGTCATCTCCGGCCTCTCTCCCTCGGATGCAGCACTACAGTGGAGGTGAGACCCATCTGAGTCATCGGTCTTCTGGATAAGTTGTCCGGGGTACTTCCTCTGGTGTAGGTTGGGGTTGGTAGTGCAGTCCGGCTGGGAAATACCCAAGATGGTAGTAGTTGGTGTATTTGCTCAGACACACACTCACAAAAGCAATGTAAATGGTTAAAATGATCCCAGTATTTACTGAAGAAATGTGACTTCTGAACAGCAAAATAACAGGATCAAAGTCCTCATAAATAACTCTAATAAAAGTATTCAGCAGGATGATGAGGAGTCAAGAGCTCCTTACAATAGTGGAGGTATGGTGTACCTGATGAGAGAAGTAGTATGTATGTACTACTATGTAGCACGCTTGAATTGTCTCAGTATATGGTGGTAGTCTAATCTTTCTCCTCCTATTGCAGACAGTGTCAGGGCCTCTGGTGTGAAATGTCTTTAGTATTCCTGTGAACCCATACGTCCTAGCGGGAGGTGCGTTCCCGTAAATGGACGTATGGGTATGTCATGGAGATCGTGCGGGATTGCAAACGAGCCCCGCACGATTGCGACATGCTACCAGCGGTATATTACCCAGCCGCGGGTGATTAACCCCTTAGCTACGTTGATCTATTAAGATCGGTGGAGCTAAGTCGCAGGCAGAAGAAGGGAGCTTCTTCTGCCTGCTCTCAGCGAGCAATAGCGCAGCGTGCCACTGTGGTCTCCTAACAGGCAACCGAGGAATTGAAAGTAAAACTTCTCAGGCTGTCTGTGACGTCACCATGCCCGGCAAAGCACTGTGTGCATTGCCGGGCAGGGTGATTGACAGTCACTGTGGAGACCAGTACACAACAATAAGCTGCGTACTGACCTATTGTATGAGTGATTTGAAGATCGCTCATACAATTCTCCTGTTGGGAAAAGTGAAAAAAGTGTAAAAATAAGTGAAACACAAACACGATAAATAAAATAAAAACACGTACACCACCCTTTTCCCCTTTACAAACGCTAATCGACCCAAAAAAAGATAAAACATAAATAAAGTATACATATTTGGTATTGCCGCATGCGTAACGACCTGCTCTATAAATGTGTAATGTTAATTAAACCACACGGTGAACGCCATTAAAAAAACAAACAAACGAAGGATTGCGATTTTCGTTCATCCCACAGCATATACAATGGAATAAAAAGCGATCCAAAACTCATATAAACGCCATCCCACAAAGAAAATGCCTTACACAGCTCTATATACGGAAAAATAAAAAAAGTTATGGCTATCAGAAGACAGCGATGTATAAATATTGTTTTACACAATAAAAACACTTTTTTTTTAAAGCGCCTAAGCATAAAAAAACTATAACAAGTGGGTATCACCGTAATCATATTGACCCACAGAGTATAACTAACTTGTCACGGATACTGCACGGTGAGCACTGTTAAAAATAAAAAACACTACTAGGATTATTTTCTTCACCCTGCCTTCCCCCCCCAAAAAAAACGGATTTAAAACAGATCAAAAAGCCTTGTCCCCCCAAAAATGATACCAATAAAAACATCAACTCATCCCTCAAAAACCAAGCCCCTACACAGCTCCGTGCACAGAAAAATAAAAAAGATATGGCTCTCAAACTATGGCAATGCAAAAACGTGTTTTCCTTTTTGAATAAAAGTGTTTTTATTGTGTAAAACATAAAAAATGCAAATTGGGTATCGCTGTAGTTGTTTAAACCTGCTGAGTAAAGATAGCATGTAATTTTTTACTGCATGGTGACCGCTGTAAAAATAACAATAAAAAACACTACCAGGATTGTTGTATTTTGTTCAAAATGCCTCACAAAAACCTTAATAAAATGTGATCAAAGTTTATGTACCCCATAATGGTACCAATAAAAACATCAACTCATCCCGCAAAAAACAAGCCCATAATCAGCTCCGTATACAGAAAAATAAAAAAGTTATGGCTGTCAGAATAGGACAATATAAAAATGTATTAAATATATAAAAAATTTTATACAAATATTTCTATTGTGTAAAAGTAATAAAACATAAAAAACTATATAAAATTTTACATCATTGTAATTGTACCGACTAGCATAGTAAAGTTATCATGTCATTTATCCCGCGTGGCAAACGCTGTAAAATTGAATACCAAAAAACAATGATTGCACTACATTTTTTCCGCCCATTTTCATGGCCCAATGCTAAAAGAAAACTATGGCAAATCCACTATATTTCAAAAGCACTTAAAATTAAACACGTGTCATGGTGGTGTTCGGAGGTCTCATCCATATGAGTATAAACCACCTTATGAATGTGTATAATCTTTATATTGTATTCAATCGCAAAGTATTTACTTGCCAGTAATTTCTTTAAAACATTCGCATTTATTCTCACAATTTTCAAAACATCTTCTGAACACAGTATAAGTTACTTCAATCAAGATTATGGCATATGAGTAGGAACAACCTTACTTTCTGTCCTGTATGGAGCAGTCAATTCAATACCGTTAGTCTCTTAGGCCCAGCAGCTGCCATGATCCTTCCCCTCTGGCATGTCCGCTACATTTCGAGGGTACCACCCTCTTTGTCAAGTATGCTATACAGTAGTTAATTAGCCTTTAAATATAATTACCCTACATACACAACATTAAATAAAACATAAAATAAACTATTTCTTACCAAATTTATGAGAAATAACTGAATAAACCTTCATTAATAATAATGCTGTAAGATAGACAATGCTAATAAGATATTACAAACTTATTCCTTCCATAACTTCTCTTTCATACGGCCATCATAGCCAGCATTTCCAGCAGCATTCTTCATTTAACCCCTTCGGGGCTAACGTTTCAAGTTTAGTGATCCAATAGACCTCTCGATGGAGTAGTTCTTTCTTATTCTGTTTCTGGTTAATAGCTACAACCTCTTCAACAGAAAACTTAAAAAAAAACTATGGAACACCTGTACACCCAAAATGCACAATACACCCCAAGGTGAAATCCATAAGGGGTATTGAATCTAAAATGGGGTGATTTATGGAAGGTTTCACCTGTTCTGGTACTTTGTGGGTTTTGCAAATGCGACATAGCACCCACTAAAATCTACGTTTCAAAAGCCAAATAACACTCCCTCCCTTATACGCCCTGCCATGTGCCCAAACAGCAGTTTACACCTATATATAGGGTATTGCCGAACTTGGAAGAAATTGTGTAACAAAATCTGTGGTGCCTTTTTCCAGGATTCTTTGTAAAATTTTTCAGCTAAAATTGCAGATTGTTGGAAAAAAAAAATATTTTTCATTTTCACTACCTAATGCTAAAAAAATGTGTGAAACACCGGTGAGGTCGATATACTCACTACACCCTGGATATATTCGTTAAGGGGTGTAGTTTCCAATATGGGGTTTATTAAATTTTAGTATCTTAGGGTGTCCGCAAACATGAAATGGTACCTAAATAAAATTTTAATGAAAATAAGACCCCAAAGTCCGATAGGTGCTCTTCCTACTCTGAGCCTTGTGGTTGAGTCAAATAGTGCACTAGTGCCACATATGGGATATCTCTGAAAATGGCAGAATCTGAGGAACCAATATTAAGTTGCATTTCCCTGGTCATATCTACCATGTTCTTGTGAATAATGGATAAAAATTGAAAATCTGCAAAAGAAGTGAAATTTTTAAATTTCACCTCCACTTTGCTTTAATTCCTGTGAAACACTTAATGGGTTAATAAACTTCCTAAATGCAGTTTTGAATACTTTAAGGGGTGTAGTTTCTTAGGTGGAGTCATTTATGATGGTATCTAACATACAGGCCAATCAAAGCCACGTCAGAACTGGACTGGTCCCTAAAAAAAAAATGTATATTGTAAATTTTCTTGAAAATGTGAAAATAGCTACTAAATTTCTAAGCCCCCTAATGTCATAAAAAAGACATTTAAAAAATGATGCCAACCTATAGTGGACAAATGGTTGAAGCTAGTTATAAACTGTTTTGAGTGGAATAACTATCTGTCTTACACGCAGAAATTTTTGAAGTTTGAAAATGGTAAATTTTTCACATTTTTCACAATACTCTGATATTTTTCACAAAGAAACAAGGACTTTTTGGACCAAAATTTCTTACTTACTTAAAGCACAATGTGTAACGAGAAAATAGTCTCTGAATCTCATGGATAGGTAAAAGTGTCATAAAGTTATTCTCACATAAAGTGGCACGTCAGACTTCAAAAATGGGGCTCCGGTGGTAAGGGGTTAAATCATTAGCCTCAGATCTGTAAAAAGATCCAATTTTGTTGTTCATTAAAATTTGGTGATGCGTGATCTATTATTCACCCAAAATCCAGGGACCTACTACCTGAACATATCTTACTTTGTCAGATACTCTGACATAAAAGCTTCTCCATTAACACATACGTAATAATATTATCAAACTACCTAACAGCATTGTTCTTGATGCTTAGTCCATTAAGCTAAAAGAAAAAAAAAAATATATATAGCATAAAAAGAAGGAAGGTAAAAATAAAAATCCATGTAAAGTATTTGCTAATTGGTTCTTTTGGGTATAAATAGAATGCATTATAAAATAATTTCATAAGTGCAGCGGTCATCCAGTGTTATTCGTTCATGTCAACATCATTTACATCATCCAATTGGCTTTATGTTTCCAATGTTTGTGTAATGTATCTGTAGCTGAGTTGAGGCAGTTTTATTAGAAACATTGGAACAAATATATTAAGACGATAAAGTTAAACATGACGACCACGTCAGGGAAGGTGAAAAAAGTGTGTAGTCACATAATAGGTTTGTCACATTCCCCCCAATGTGCTGTGCAATAAACAGAAACTGTATCTTCGAAATTTGATTATAATAGGGTTATATGTTTTTGAACAACCTTGTTTGTCAGAAGGAACCTAGGCTAATCACAGTTTGTTCCATTGTTGTGGCCAGCTGTATTCTCTTGAGAAATCTGACTGAGTGTAAGGGTCCATTCACACAGCATTTTTGGATGAGTTTTGGATCCGAAAATCGCATCCAAAAACGCAGCATTGATTGGATCCTAAATGGATCCAACACGTATCCAATTCGCAGCTGAGTGTTTGGATGCGTGTTGGATACAGCAGGATCGCACCCTATAGTTTAAAATAGGGCTCCTTCTGCGTCTTTCAGATCAAGAATTGACATGTCAATTCTTGGGACGGATCCGAAAGACGGATCCGAAATATGCAATGAGACACATCGGTGATCACTCGTGTGAACGCTGATGCGTGTTGCAAGGTAAAAGCAATGTTAATCACACTGCTATTTATTAGATATATGTTTGGGTCCATTTAGAGTCCGACAGATGGATCCAAACATGAATCTAAAAAGGTATGTTCACACCGACTCAACATGCCGTGTGAACATACCTTTAGGGTATGTTCATACTTTCCCCAGCAAGTAGTCACCGGGAAGAAGTGACACGTCTTTCCCCCGGCGCGTACTGTACATTGGGGAAAATGGCAGGTAATCATAGCTTTCAATAAGAGCTATGAATTATCGTATTTGTGGGGCAGAATTCGGGCATATTGCAGCGCAAGGTGCTTTCACACAGTGCGGTTTTCTGTCTGTTTTGATGCATTTTTTCTGTTGCAGTACTCCACTGCACTGCCTTTAGAAACAGCAAGCTCCTATAAATTTTACTAAATTCTTTGGAAAGGTCTTGTAAGTGAGTAATTAATTACAGTGCTTATAGTTCACAAGACTTTAAACATAGTAATCGATTACTGGCTTGCAATATTTTTCCAAACAATTTATTAAATTAAAATGAGCTTGCTCTTAATGAATTCATTTTCACTGCAGTGCAGGACTACAACAGAAAAACCACCACAAAATCACAGCGTGTAAAAGCGGCCTTAAAATTTCCTGGGTTTTTGGTGCGGTTTTTTTTGCAGAAATACACAGCATTAATTGGAGTGGCCATCACAAAGCCCTGATCTCAGTCCTATTGAAAATGTATCTGCAAAGCTGAAAAAGTGGTGCAACCAACAGAACAGGGCAACCGACAAACATGGCTCAGTTACCCCAGTCCTGTCAGGAGGAATGGACCAAAATTCCTACCAACTATTGTGAGAAGCTTGTGGAAGGATATCTAAAACGTTTGACCCAAGTCATACAGTTTAAGGGCAATACTACCAAATACTAAGGAAATGTATCGAAACTTTTGACTTTGCAGAAAGTAATAAAAACACATTTAAAAATTCTCTCTATCAATATTCTGGCATTTGGCAAATATAAATAAATTTGGTAATCCTAATTGACCTAAAACGGGTAAAGTTTATTCTGATAGCAATGGAGGTGTCTGTTAGATGCCTCCATTACTAAAACTTAGGCTTGGTGTCAGTCAGCGGTGGTTTTGTCACCCCAAGGCTGACATTAACCCTCTGTCACTGTTACCCCAGTACCCAACTCACCAGGGGTACCAGGAAGAGCGGGCCCTATAATGTGAGGGTCTACTTCTGGGGCAGCTGCTGGCTGGTACTCTTAGAATGGGAAGGAACCAGTATCGATGGACCTTCTCATTCTGATAGTTTCATGCTGCAGCTGTCAGTTTTACCTTGACTGCTTGTGGAAATTGGGAGGGACTCCACATTGGTTATTTTTTTCAAAAATCATTTATTTATTGAGAATCCTAAAATGGGCAATTCCTGTAATAATTACAGTGGATGCCCATGTTTAGATTCTCATTAAATAAATTTTCAGAAATAACGACGTGGGGCCCGGCATAGGCGGGGACTTTATGTGACTTCATTGCGCCGCCTACGTCAGCACTAGAGGTCAACGCCTGGTAGGCATAAGGATTAAGGCTTACCACCAACCACAAACCCACATGTCCAGTACACATATAGAATATATATAACTACTTTCAGGGTGGTTGCAAACCCTACATAGCTATGATGGTCAGGCATCCACATGCTTTTGGCCACACATAGTATGTGTGTCCCTGAACACTAACACTAAAGACACATACAGGAGCTTAAAATGATGCAGAATTTTTATTGTTACTGTCTTTTTGAATGTATAACACTTCTATCTTTATAATTGTTGTTTTTCCCTGCTTGGCTGTTTATTGGATAGTTACTGTCTGCATAAAGTGGAATTTAATTTCAGTTATTTGAAGAAATCAAAATTCGCTCTGGAACATCATCGGCTGCCTGCTGTTTTCCCACTGCCCTTTTATTTGACAGTGTACAATTCATCATAACACACAGCTCAGAGGCGTGTGAATTTCCAAATTCACTATAAAGGTCAATATTGAGCAGAATGTCTTGTAGAGACTTGGTAGTCCTGCTGACCTGCAGTTACACCAGTCTGATAAAAAAACATTGTCCGCTTAACCAAAACTACATATCACAGCGAGAGATTGAACCACGCCAGGGAGAGGAGTCTAAATGGCCCGTTGGAGATCACCTGAACCTGCTACAAGGCAGGATGGACTTTGCTGTAGAGGACTCCCAGGTCACTAACCCTGACGTGCCTGGTCATGGTGACAGCAAAAATGCAAGCATGGCACAAGAGGAGCAGGCAAGACATGGTCTGTAGACAAGCAAAATGGTCAGGGCTGGAGGCATACAAATGTGGTCAGGTCATTCACGGGTCAGGGCAGTCGGCAGGCAGCGAATGGTAATGGTCACAAGCAGAGGTCTGGAAAGCATAAACGTAAACACAATACTCAAGGGCAAACACACCAATATAATGTTAAGGGTGAGAGGGGGAATTGACCTAATAAAGGGTCCAGCACCTGCTGATTGGTAATCAGTGAACACTAACCCTTTGCATTTCTGAGAGTCGGCCCATGTGCACCCTAGGGAGCGGGTACATGCGCCAGCCAGAATCAGAAAGCAGGAGCGGGGAGAGGTAAAAAAAATGAGCGTACTGGGGGGCAAAAACACAAGAGTGTCCACAGGCCAGAGCTGGGACCATAGCGCACATCGTGACATATAACATGATGAAAACATCTGTAATGATAAATACACTGCAATAGATAACAACCTATTAAAGCAAACCTATAAAAAAAAAATTCTCCACTGTATTTACTGAGGAAAATGACCTTCCTATTGATGAGCAGGGGGATGAGGTAAACTCCAACTTAAATGTTTCTTGTCTAACCCGGGAAAGAAGTGCAGCTCTATCTTAAGAAGATTAAAATAGACAAATCACCAGGCCCTGATGGTATACACCCCCATGTCCTAAGGGAGTTAAGTAATGTCATAAATAGGCCCCTCTTCTTAATACTTATGGACTGTCTAATAACGGAGTATGTACCAAAGGATTGGCGCATAGCTAATAGGGTGCCAATATTCAAAAATGGGTCAAAAAGTGATCCTGGAAACTATAGGCCGGTAAGTTTACCTCTGTTGTAGATAAAATGTTTGAAGGTTTTCTAAGGGATGCTATCCTGGACTATCTCACTGAAAATAAATGTATAGCGCCGTTCCAGCATGGGTTTATGAAGGATCGGTCCTGTCAAACTAATCTCATCAGCTTCTTTGAGGAAGTTAGTTCTAGACTGGATTGTGTTGAAGCGTTGGATGTCATATATTTAGATTTTTCCAAAACATTCGATACAGTGCCACATAAAAGGTTGGTAAGTAAAATGAGAATGCTTGGACTGGGGGAAAATGTGTGCAGGTGGGTAAGCAACTGGCTCAGTGATAGAAAACAAAGGGTGGTGATTAATGGTATATACTCAAACTGGATCCCTGTTACTAGTGGGGTACCACAGGGCTCAGTATTGGGCCCTATCATCTTTTATATTTTCATTAATGATCTTACACATGGACTGCACAGTAGAATATCAATCTTAGCAGATGATACTAAGCTCTATAAAGTAATGAACACAACAGAAGATAATGTTTTATTACAGAGGTTTAACAGATGAGGTTTAACACAGATAAATACAAGGTTATGCACATGGGGAGGAAAAATCCATTCCATGACTACATGTTAAACGGAAAAACACTCGGTAAACGTGACATGGAGAAGGGCTTGGGAATCTTGGTGGATAGTAAACTTAACTGTAGCAGCCAGTGTCAGTAAGCAGCTGCCAAGGCAAATAGGATCATGGGTTGTATTAAAAGGGGCATAGATGCACATGATGGGAACATTATTCTCCCATTATACAAGTCACTGGTCAGACCACACATGGGAAATTGCACAGAAAAGACATTGTAGAGCTTGAACAGGCACAAAGGCGGGCAACAAAAATAATAAAAGGACTGGATGGACTGCAATACCCAGAAAGATTAGCAAGATTAGGGTTATTAGGGGGGACATTATAAATATGTTTAAATATATTAAAGGTCAATATAGAGATCTTGCTATACATTTATTTATACCCAGGACTGTATCAAGAACAAGGGGCATCCTCTATGTCTTGAGAAAAGAAAGTTTCTACATAAACATAGAAAGGGATTCTTTACTGTAAGAGCAGTGAAACTGTGGAGCTCTCTACCAGAGGAACTTGTCATGGTGAATTCAATAACAGAATTCAAAAAGGGTCTGGATGCATTTCTGGAGTGTAATAATATAACAAGTTATAGTGACCAGAATTCTGGAGAGAGGTCGTTGATCCAGGGATTTATTCTGATTGACAATTGCCTTCTACCTCATGGGGGTTTTTGCCTTCCTCTGGATCAACACTTTAGCAAAATAGGCTGAATTGGATGGACGTCTGTCTTTTTTTCGGCCATACAAACTATGTAACTATGTAACAAGGACAAGGAGTAAGTGACTGCTAGTGCTGTGCCTTGGATGTGGGTCCATGTTAACCCAAACTGAGCACTTCAAATCAAGTTGGCCCAAATCAATTTTTTGTAACCCACTAAGTTAGGGTTAGGTTTTTCTACTGGTTTTGACTGGGTGGATTCACCCACTGACGACGCTTTCGGTCTCACTGCACTGTCACTCTCACGTCACTTTCGTTTGATATCTCTTTTGGTCCAACAAACCATTGGTAACCTCAATGTGACGTTTGGTTGCAAGTGATGTCAGATGGAAGTGACATTGGATTAACAGTGACATATGACCAAAAGCACTAGGGAACAGGTAAGTTAACCCACTAAAAACCAATAAAAAAAGCCCTAAACTTAAGCCTGATTTAGGGTTAGGGTTATGGTGAGGATTAGAGATAGGTTTAGGGTTATGATCAGAATTTAAAAACTGAAGCCCATGACGCCCTAAACTTAAATTTTTTCATCAGTTCTGTAGAACCAGTGTCAAACCAGACAGGGACAGATTCAAGCAATGCTAGTGACTACCTAAAGATATGAAGGCAATTTTTGTGGAAAAAAATACAGATGTGCGAATCATTTCAGTTTAGTTTAGTTCTGGGCTTTACTATGAACTGCAGCAAAAGCTGCAACTGTGACGTACAATGAAGGTACAATGTGTGCAGGACATGTGACTGTAGAAGGAGCTGCACAGTTACTTGCCCATATGTGTGCAGGTTGTGAAGGCGGAGAGCAGAGTTGCTACGTTCCATAAGAGGAGGAGGAGAGTAAAAGAGCATGAGCCTCTGTGTGTACGTTTCTGGGGGTCTGTATTAGTTTAAAGGGTCTGGTCTGGAGTCTAAATTTAGGGGTCTGTATTTAGGGGATCTAGTATGGGGTCTTAATTTGTCTGGGATTTGTATTAAGGGGTATGGTCTGTGGTTTGATTTTAGGAGCTCTGCAGGGTCAGAGTTGGGGGCACAAACTGGGAAATTATCAGATACCTCTATTCAAAAGTTATCCCCTGCACAGAGAGCACTACTTTTAACTGTATACCCATCTTGAGGGATTTTTATACAAAGTGAGTATCTTTATTATGATGGGACACAAAGGGGGCATTTTCACTTTCTTGGGGACACAGAGCTGATATTACAATTTAGGGGGCACAAGAGGGGCATAATTACTTTCTAGGAAGCAACAGTAAGCATTATTATGGTGTGAAGCACTGAGATGAACACTTATATCATGTGGACACTAAAGGTGGTACTGATAGTTTGTGCCACTTGTACAGTGGGGTGTGCTAATACCATTTGGGGCATAGTAGAGGGCAGTGATGCTGAACCTTTTAGAGACCGAGTGCCCAAACTGCAACCAAAAAAACACTGATTTATCGCCAAGTGCCAACTCATCAATTTAATACTGAGATTTTAGTTTAGTTTAACTCAGACATTAACTCTCTACTGTCCAAGATCCCAGATTGTCTGTCGTCAATATCCTTCTCCTTTTCCTCCCATCTTCTAAAACTTAATGTAGAGAAAATCGAATTCATCATCTTTCCACCGTCCCACTCCATCCCTCCACCTGATCTCTCTATCATAGTCAAAGGCTCTACACACTCACCAGTCCCACCAGTCCACTACCTTGGGATAACACTTGACTCCGCTTTGTCCTACAAACCCCACATCCAAACGCTCACCTCTGTCTGCTGCCTCCAGCTGAAAAATATTTCACGAATCCGCTCATTCCTTAAAGGGGTTTTGCCACGATGTAATGTTGACGTGGAATGCTCCAATATGGGTATTTAATCACTTTTCTAAATATATGTGATTACAAAAATTGCAGTCTGAGAGAGCTACAGGCTGCCTTACCTGCCCTTAGTTACTTAAAACCTTCTATTAGATATGACCTGACAAGAGCTGCTGGCCGGGCTTGCTCAGAGAAAGCTTCTTATCTGATGAGACTGAGCTGCAGAAGAGCAAAGAAACTTGAACACCAGCGGAATTAGTACAAAGCAATGTGCTGCGTTTTATTTAGTCATCCCCAGGGGGTTCAACATCAAACGTATATTGTCTGTTGTATTGTTATTTATCACAGCACTTTTTTTGTTTGTGCACTCCATTTGTGGTATTTTGTGTTTTCTTTTCTTTTTGATCTAGATGTAGCTAGGGACAGGGTTAGTTTAGGTTCCAGTGTGGGGGCGCCCTTATTGGGGCGATTTCCCCATTTTTGAGGCAGACAGGTCTTTGATAGGGTATATTTGAGGGTGTCTTTTTGTTTTCTTTCTCAATTCTTATTTATTTTTATTAAAAGTTATGTTTTATGTATCTTTATTCTAGGTGTTATACCTGTAGTTGTTTTGGTTTAAATTGTATTGGTATACCCAGAACTTCATTTCATTATATCAAGGGTTCTCTACACCTATACATTGTGCTTAAGTAGAGTACATGGTAGTGTTTGTGCTTTTCCCATAATGCCTTGTGATAAGAAGCAAATTACACCCACTTCCGAGAAACCACAGTCTTATCCCCACTACAGGGAAGCGCTTGTTACAGGCATTGCTCAAAGAGAAGCGGCTACATTCTCCTAAACTCGGAGCTGTTTTATTCAACGTCCGATCACAGAGCTATATACTTATATAGGGTCAAAAATATGACTTTACCCTAAAATAAAAGAAGTTCCATTACATTACATTCTGGAGCAATTGTACAATCCCTTAAACAGAAGAATAGACAGAAGAAATCTTACAGTGTGATTTAATACCTCATCTGGATCCACACTGTCCTGTGTTCACATTTAGTAATAATAATAATAATAATAATAATCTTTATTTCTATAGCGCCAACATATTCCGCAGCACTTTACAAATTCAAGGGTAAACTACAGAAACCTTTAAAAAATAAAAAAGGAACACAAGTGTGAGGGCCCTGCTCGTGAGAGTTACAATCTATTCGGGGTAGGGGGTGAAACTACGGAAAGGTTGCCAAGTTTACAATGGTCCCCCTGTTTCAAAAAATAGGGGGGGTTTTTTACAGAAAAAGGTTGCCCTTTCCCCCCAACAGTACACTTAACAAAAAGTCCTGTGAGTGCCCAAGTGAAGGGAGTGACAGATGTGTGTTAGCATTTTGGGATTTTGGGGGGCCAGACCGAGAAGATGTATTTTAGGGCCCCTTTTAAAAGGGGTTTTTGGGAAATGTGCCTGATCCCCTGGTGAAATTTTCCCGGGAAAATTTGGGCGCTGCAGTGGAAATTTTGTAGGCGGCAGGGAGGTTCGGGGGATTGGGAATGTAGTTGTATCATCGCAGAGCGGAGAGCAGGGGTTAGGGGGGTAGACAAACTAGGGGGAGTAGGGAGGAGCGCGCTGTGGAAAGTTTTATGGGAGAGTGCCAGTTTAAAAACTGTATCCTGTACGGGATGGGCAACCATGCTGACTGACACAGGTAAGGCATCAGTAAGGGGCTGGAAAAAAGACACCCGGGCTGCTGCATTTGGACAGTTTGGGGGGGGAGAGTTTGAAGAGGGACCCGATAAAAGGGGTTTGCAGTAGCAAGACGAAAAGAAAAGGCATATGAATTTTTGAGTTTTTTTCCCAGTGAGAAATGGACGGTTTTTGGAGTTTTCTTGGGTGCAGGGGACGGGAGGGGGGCAAGGGTTTGGTATATGGGAAAAGGGTCAGACAGAACCCAAATAAAACCCCTAACAGGGGGCCTGCTCCCTAGGAGAAATGGGGTTTCCACATACAGAAACAGAAAAACGGGGGGGGGGGGTTGGGTTAGTAGAGGGCGGAAAGACAAGAATTTCAGCTTAGTGGGGTTTAGTTTCAGATGGAGAGAGGACAGATTCAAGACAGCGACAGACAGCACTGGTGTGTTGTAGCAAACTGGAGTGAGCCCGGGGAGGGGGGGTTAAAATTGGGTGTCATCCGAAAAGAGATGGTCGGAAACCAAATCTAATGATGGTTTGCCCAATGGGGGTGTGTACAATGAAAAGGGAGAGGCCCAAAATGATTCCTGAGGAACCCCGACAGCAAGAGGAAAGGAGAGGAGGTGGAACCCAAAAACGAGACACTGAAGGAGGGGTCAGGAGGTAGGACGAAAAAACCAACGAGGCAGTGTCCGGGGGGCCAAGGTGCTGAGCGCTGGGAGAAGTTGGTAAACCAGTGTCAAATGCGCAAGAGATCCAAGAGAAAAACAATGATATTACCCTGAGATTTTGTGTTAGGAGGCATTTGAGATTTAAAATAAGGCTTTTTCCGGAGTTGTAGGGTGGGGAAACCCGATTGCAAGGGGGTCAAAAAGGAGTTAGCAGAGAATGGGGATTAGGCGAGAAGACCAAGCTTCCCAGGAGTTTAGAGATAAAGGGGCGGTTGGGATGGTCGGTAGTTATCCACGGGAGGGGTCCAGAGGGGGCTTTTTTAGTAAAGGGGTTATGATGGCGTTTTTTAAAGGAAGATGGAAAGATCCCATGGAAGAGAGGGGTTACAGATAGCTTTTAAGGTGAAGGGACGCTGGGAAATAGACTGGACAGGTGGGAGGAATGGGCTCAGTAGAGCAGGTGGTGGGACGACAGACGGAGAAGCCTGGAACTTTTCTTCCTCTGCTCGGGTCAAGGCTGGGGAAAATTTTAGAGGATGTGGGGGGAGGGCAGGATGGGTATTATTTGGGACTGAGATATGTTTAGCCGGAAAATTTTCAATTTTGTCTTTGAAGTGAGGGGCCAGGTTTTTCAGCACAGAGGTCGTGACCGGAGCCTGCGCTTAGCCTTGGGAGGGATGGAAGGGTGCAAGGGGCGTTTTGGGTTGTTGTTTATTGGAGATAGGGAGGGAAAATTTTTTTTTGGCGCATGAAGGCATGGATAAAGTCCTGAGCATAAATTTTGAGGGGGAAAAATCTGCAGGTAGTTTTTAAACTTTCTCCACAGCCCCTCAGCACACCGGGAAAACATCGTTGGAAAAAACGAGTCTGAGGTGGTGCCAAAGGGCTGGGGGCGTCTGATTTGGGTGGTGCGGGTGTGAGTGGTGCCAAATTCCGGGTGGTTGCGAGTTTTTCATTGTAACTTTTTGAAGCCGGCTGGGGGGGGGAGGAGTTTGGGGGGCAGTGAGGACTTATGGTGTCTGGTGAGTTTCTGGGATTAATGGGGCGGATATTTCTTTTGGGGATGGGAGGTTTTTTTCCGGGAAGGCGAGAATTAGGATAATGAAGGAGATAAGATTTTGGGCAGAGAGAGCAAAGGAAATTAGTGAAGTTAAATTGAGGGAAAGATACAGAAGCCAGATCCCGAGAGTTCCCCTCCTTTTTGGGTTGGGGGGGTCAGTAAATGCAAGAGCCATGAAGGGGGTTTAAACTACAAAACGAGACATATAAACGGGGATTCTAGACTTGTTGTTTCCACAGACAGGACGTACAATTTAAACTAAGCAAGACACTAACAATAATGGGGTTTGGGGTCTGAACTTGTTGTTCCACAGACAGGGCGACCATTTAAACTAAGCAAGACAGCTAGACAAAAAAAAAAATGCGGTGGGATGGGGAACTTGTTGTTCCACAGACAGGACGTAACCCGAGAAGAAATGAAAAGAGGCGGGGCGATGATATTTTCGGGCTCCAAATCTGCGTATTAAATTCAGGATAATCTGAGTATTGCCCCTTCTAAATTGCCCCTTAGAAAATTTTTTCATGTGAAATTTGGCCCCAGACCACACTCGCAACTTATATCAATATGATGGTTCAAAATACATTAAGGGATTCAGGGCGTAAACGGGTGGGGCCAAAAAATTTTCTCCAGAGCAGAAAAATTCAAGGGGGGGATTGGGGGTTGATCTATACAAATAAACCAAAGGGTAAATTATGGAAGACAATGGGGGAAAAATATCTAGACAAAAAAGACCATTTTAACTAAGCAGAGACACTAGACATATAAAGCGGGGGATGTTGAGATTGTTGTTCCCCAAAACAGGAGTACCATTTAAAACTAAGCAAAGACGCTAGACTATAATGCGGGGGGTGTCTGGCTTTTTGTTCCACAGACAGGACGTACCTTTTTAAAATAAGCAAGACAGCTAGACTTAATCGGTGGGATTCTGGACTTGTTGTTCCCAAAACAGGAAGTACCATTTAAACAAGCAGGACAGCTAGACATATAAAGGGGGGGTTTTCCCGAGACTTTTGTTGTTTCCCCAACAGGGTACCATTTAAACTAAGCGAGACCAGACATATAAGCGGGGGGATGTCGAGACTTGTTTTTTCCACAGACAGGACGTACCATTTAAACTAACAGGACAGCTAGACATATATGCGGGGGGATTCTGAGCTTGTTTTTCCCGACAACGTACCCTTTAAAAAGCAGAGACAGTAGACAATAATGGGGGGGGATGTCTAAAATTTTTGTTCCACAGACAGGACGTACCTTTTAAAAATAAGCGGACGTAACAATAATCTGGGATGTCTAGACTTTTTGTTCCCCAGACGAGTACCAAAATTTGGATGTGAAATTTTTGGCCCCCCGACCACCCTGCAACTTATACTCAATATGTGGGTTTAATTGACATTAGAGCTTTTAGGGTCCCCTAACGGGGGGGAGCTACAAATTGCTGCCAAGCAGAAACTTCAAGGGAGTACTGGGGTTGATGGGTATACAAAAAAAAACAGGATAAATTATGGAAGACAGAGCGGGCGAAAAAATCTAGACAAAACGTACCATTTTTAACTAAAACAAGACAGCTAGACATTAACGGTGGGAAACTGAGACTTTTTGTTCCCCCGAAAAAAGGGGCGTACCATTTAAAAATAAACAAGGGCAGCTGACAAAAAAATGCGGGGGGATGTCTGAGATTGTTGTTTCCCCAGACAGGACGAAACCCTTTTAAAATAAGCAAGACAGTAGAATATAATCGGGGGGATTTTGAGATTGTTGTTTTCCCAAAAGGGCTACCTTTTTAAATAAGCAGAGCAGCTAAAATATAAGCGGTGGATGTCTGGATTTTTTTCCCCAGACAGGGGTACCTTTAAACTAAGCAAAAACAGCAGACAATAATGCGGGGGGTTTAGATTTTTTTCCCCCGACGGATACCTTTTAAACTAAGAGAACAGCGACATATAAGCGGTGGGAAGTCTGAGCTTTTTTTTTCCACAGACAGGACGTACCCTTTAAACTAAGCGAACAGTAACATAAATGCGGGGGATGTCTGAGACTTTTTGTCCACAACGGACGTACCCCTTTTAAAATAACGAGACAGCTAAATTAACGGGGGGATGTCTGAGACTTGTTGTTCCCCAGACAGGGCTACCATTTTAAACTAAACAAAACAGCTAGACATATAATGCCTTTTGGGGTTCTGAACTTGTTGTTCCACAAAAAGGATCCCCTTTAAACTAAGCAGGACAGTAGACATATAATGGTGGGATGTCGAGACTTGTTGTTCACAGCAGGACTACCCTTTTAAAAATAAAAGACACTTGAAATAACGTTGGATGTCCCGGAAATTTTTTTTCCAAGACAGGGCGTACCTTTTAAAATAAGCAGAGACAGTGACATATAATGCGGGGGATTTGGACTTGTTGTTTTCCCCAACAGGACGTCCATTTAAAAATAAGCAGAGACAGTAGACAAAATGCGGGGGGGGTGCTGAACTTGTTTTCCCCGACAGGACGTACCCTTTAAACTAAGCAGAGACAGCTAGACATATAATGCGGGGATGTCTGAGATTTTGTTCCCCAGACAGGACGTACCTTAAACTAACGAGACGTAGACATATAAGCGTGGGATTCTGAAATTTTTTTTCCACAGACAGGGGTACCATTTAAACTAACGAACACTAGACTATAATGCGGTGGGTTCTGGGCTTGTTTTTTTTCCCCACGGACTACCATTTAAACTAAACAGAGACAGCAGACATAAAATGCGTGGGTGTCGAGATTGTTGTTCCACAGACAGGACGTACCATTTTAAACTAAGCAGAGACAGCTAGACATATAATGCGGTGGAATGTTGAGGACTTGTTGTTCACAGACAGGAGTTACTGAGAAGAAATGAAGAGAGGCGTATAGTCAGATGAAATTACGGACTCCAAAGTCTGCGTTATATAAAAATGTTCAGGGATAATTCTGGTATTGCCATTTCTCTAAATTGCCACGTTAGAAATTTGGCGTGAAATTTGGCCCCCAGACATCGGTCTCACTCTGAATCACAGCTCTGCAAAGCTGTCGTGCATACCTGAAAAGAAGACAGATGCCATCTCGACAGATCATAGTAACAACTCAGTACCTCAAATGTAGTTTACTTTTGGACGCGCTCCTGACACAGAAAACACTTACATTTAGGAAATGGAACATATATAGTCTAAAGCGACTATTTTTGCAATGTTATTCCTTATAGATTAATTGCAGGATCTACCAGGATACCTACAACAGAGGTCCCGAAAGAGTTCACAGCGCATTTTTTATTTATTTGAAAACTGTAATCAAGTGACAAAGATGGAGGTCATCTACATTCAACCTCAAGTTTAACAATAAAAAGAAGGGACAGTGATGCCTGCAGGACTCCCATGGCGCCTTCAAAGTAGGATTTGGCTCATTATAAGTTTATAAAAGTGAGCATTGATGTTCATACAAGTGGCCAAAAGTTATTATGTGGTGGTGGAGAATGCCTCCAAATTATTGTACTGTGGACCCGGAGCAATGGCCTGCAGATTGGCATGTTATGTCCCTTCTATGAAGGGATATTTTAATAAGTGTTAGAGTTTATTCTTGGGTGATGTGCTACTAAATACATTTGTTTTAACACGTATCACCATTTAGGGCGACAAGTATGAAAGGAAGGCAGTCGCCAAAGTGTAAATTGTCGAGTTGATTATTCAGTGTAAAATGCGCTTGATGTATGAAGTAGTGGTTTTTAGTTGCGGTAGATGTAACATGATTGTCCTAAAGTTTCATGCGTCTCTGCCTTGTGTTTTGGTGGCTCAGTGGAACTTACATGGTGCCATTAGTAATGCGCCAAACATGCATAAAGACTATAGATGTTATGTTATGTCATGTTAGGCACATTCGAAAGTGTAGAGTATTATGAACAGTGAACCTAACACATACATTAGGTGCATTAGATATCGTAGCCGGCTCAGTTAGGTGTATTATACGCCAGAAAAAGGGTGAAAAACATACATACATGTCGCCCTTAGTCTACAGCTAAATTGACTATACATCAGTCATGATATACTGTATTGCTTAGATATACCATCAATTCCCCCAGCCTTTCTCAGAATAAAGAGGACACAGTGCTAATTTAGCATGTAGCCCATTTACACTCCTGGCCATCCACTGTGTAGAGAACTATATTAAAGTTTGGGCTGTTGTCACGGATGCCCCTGCAACCCTCATCCCGGGTCGCGGGCGAATCCGTGCCCCGCGACCAGCGTGTCGGGTCGCGGGCACGCTCATTCCCCTGCCTGTCCCCCTGTGTACTTACCCGGCCACGCTCCTGCTGCAGCATCTGTCCCTTGGCGCGCGAGCCACCGCCTCATGGGCAAATTCGCACGGCGCGAGTGTATAAATTTTACTAGAGGGCCAGCACACTGGTAAATTGGTATATGTTGCGGTCGCGTGTGCCCCTATTTAGTTCGCCTCTTCATGGTTACCTTGCCGGGGAGATCTTTAGTGCCTTAGCCTATTGAGAAAGGTTCCAGAAGTCTTTGCTGATTACTGTGTACCAGTACCGTTTTTTGCTCCGTCTCTCGACCACTAATTGCCGCCTGCCTCTGACCGCCCTGCCTGTCCCGACCCGTACCAGCCTCGCCTTTACGATTTTGTACCTCGCTGAACCTCAGCTGCTCCGCAGGCAAGTCACTCAGGCAGGTAGAGACCTGGGTAGACTCCGCCACAGCAAGTCCATCCCGCTTGGGGGGTCCTGGTGAATACCGGGAATCCTACTTGGATTATGATCACTGGCGTGGCTTCGCCAGTCGTTGCAGTGTAGAGGAAGTCACACTACCGCTGTCTCGTGGAGTGTGTGTTGTGCGCGTTCTCTACATTGCAGGTGGCTGAGAACAACAAAGTGTATTATTTCGGGATAATTTGGGTCTATAGACATAAGCAGAAGCTGTTGAAAGACCTGTGGTCAGTGTCACATTTGTGCAGATCTTTCCTGTAGATCTGAGAAGGAGAAGAGAGTTGTTGCTTTTCAGGCATGTGTATGCTGAGAAGTTCCTGGGGATACTTGCCTGAGGTCATGGAGTTGATTCCGGACGGTGATGGCAGGTGAACTCATGAGCCCACTCCATACATGGAGGTGTCAAGCGCTTATCATTAAGCAGAAATGATCAGGTATAATACAGATACCAGCTATTTAATCACTTAGCTACTGCAATTGATATAATCACAGCATTTGCCTAAGCAATATACAGCAATAGGCTGGCGTCCGACCCTCTTCCGAGCTGCCCAATCGTTGTGTCCTTAGCAAGATGGGCAGCCATGGGCCTAATGAAGACATCCAACATGTCATGATAGACTCCTATTGCAACCTGCCATATGCAGTGTATAATTGGATTTATAAAATAACTACACTGTAGTACATAATTCCACCTCTGCAAAAAATTGAATAGTAAATGATCAAAAATTGCACATATTGCAAACTGATACCAATAAAAAATTTCCATGGATTGGAAAAATTAAATGACTTGGTCCCAGACTGTGGCATTGAAAAGCAACGTAAGAGAAAAAAAGTTTTTTATTTTTTATAAAAGTAATTAAACATAACAAAAACTGTATAAATTGGATATATCGCTGGAATCGTACCAATCTGCAGAATAAAGAGAACTTGCAGTTATTGCCAGTTTGTGCGTCAACTCAAGTCCCTCAAGGAGAACCTATTAATTATCGGGGTCATGTTTTCAGGATATCCCATAGATGCCACTGACGGAATATCAAATCATATGCTGCAGAGTTACTAAGGATTATACTGAAACTCCATGACTGATAGTGGTAGTTTTAAGGATTCGGAGTTGAGGACACACTGAAGTTATCCACTACAAATAAATAAACCCGCTTTTTTCCCCAATTCCACCCCACAATGAACTGTTTTTTTGTTTGTCAATGCATAAAAAGTAATTTAATTGAACGATTGAAAATAAGAAAGCTATTGGACGTTGCGGAGGAAAAAACAAAAATCCCCAAATAGTTGTACCCTTAAAGGTTTAAGAGTTTGTTGAAGTCGATTTTGCTGACTCCCTCAAACCCACATTAAACTTAACTACTAAAACACTCAATAAATAGCATAGTGCTGTTAAATGTACAGTTCTGCACTAAAGCTGGTTAGGACCCATGTGCAAAACACCACCTTCGAGTCCTACTGAGACTTGAAAACACACCTGATCCCTTATTACAGTTACATATAGGAAAGGTGGTTGTGCCATTTGTACTAAGGTCTATGGGAGTTTTGCAGATAAATAAGCCTATGAATCATTTGGCATCAAAAGAGAGAGCCATAGGCATGTGTCCACCTATTCACCTATTCTAAACGCTTATGTATACCTCTCGCTACAAATGAAAAGGTCAAATCAACCAAAGTAATGTAAGTAAAAAATAATTATTTATTAACATATCTCCATAAAAAAGTTACATACGGGTACACAATACATGCTTAGTCAGACAAATACCGCATAAAAAATGATTAAAGTTGTTGAGAAGAATACAGAATCAGGTAAATGTACTAATCAAATAGTGTGACTCCAAGATCCAAAAAAGTAATTTACATATAGCAATATCCCTTAATAGAGAATTAAGCAAACAGATAAGGAAACACAAGAGAAAATATTTTCAAAAATTGTCACCCATTATACCATTAATGTCCCTCACCAGCAGCCACTCCATGTTAATGCTTTGTCAGGGGTAGATAATGGTTTCATCATCCTTTCCTCATAAAAAACTTTCAAATAGTCATGTGATCAAACACATTAAACAGACATTCCAACATGAACATCGCATAAAAATACACTTGCTATTGTACTACATAAATAATTTTAGGCCTGTGTCTGTCCAATATAAGTCCCTGTCAATGTGATAAATTAAATGAAAGCTTACTAGTATGTTGTATTTCGGCATATTTGTCTAATAAACATAGCTATGATTAGACTGCCCCACTCATGATGGCACATGCACACACAGCAAACTATCTTAAAGGGGTTTTACCATGAAGGCATTTCAGGCTTGCTTTGTCCTGCTTCAGCTTTCAGTGTGTATAAGGGTGCTTAGTGTGTTGATTTGTTTGAACGTATTCAGAGGTGTAATCAGCAGGGCCCCCCTGACATAACCATACTTTTTTCCCACAGTGTGCTCACTCTAGTTTCAATACACAGGTCTGTGTCATAGAAAGGAGCTGTGGAGCTAGCTTCAAGTTTCGGTGAGTGGTTAATATTCTGCCTTTAAGCATAGTCCCTCTAGATCAAACCAGGTCTCGTTTATGTAAAGAGCTGTGGAGTAGCTTCAATTTAGTTGATACGGGTGGGTATTTTACTATTATGCCCTTTTAAGCATTGAGCAGACTCTAGTGCAAGTCCAAATCACATGGTCTGTTTATGTAAAGAGCTGTGAGTAGCTTCAGTTTAGCTTAGTGGCAGGGCCATTCCTAGGGGCGGGCAGGGCCATTCCTAGGGGCGGGCAGGGCCGTTCCTAGGGGGCGGGCAGGGAGACAGTTCCGAGGGGGCAGGGCAGGCGCGGGCGTTTGCTTACCCGAGGTGCTGAGGGCTCCGCTTAACGGGGGGGGGCCGCCCGCGTGTTCACGCCTGGAGGAGCTGCTCTGGAGTACTGCGCGGCTGTTTTACGCAGTCGCTGCAAAGCCAGTGAGCTGCAGGAGGGGAGACGGGATGGATCTTATACCGTCCTGGACTCCTCTCCCCGTGTAGCAGGGTCGCAGGGGGCGCACGGGCAGTTTCGCCACGCCCCCTGCGTCGCATCACTGGGTACAAGGGGGCATCACTGGCTACAGGGGGCTTCATGGCTAAACAAGGGGGGCATCAATGGCTCTTAACAGGGCGCTATGCCACTGGCTACAAGGGCATCACTAGAATACAGGGGGCATCACTGGTAATCGAGGGCGCGATCGACTCTGGGCATAGGGGCATCACTCGTTAACAAAGGGGGGCATCCCTGGCAGTACAGGGTGTCAGGTCTCTCTGCTACAGGGGGTATCGGCTGGACTACAAGGAGGGCCAATCATGGCTACAGGGGTCATCACTGGCTACAGAGCGTGGCGCCATACTGGCGTGCGAAGGGGGGCAACTCACTGGCTACAGGGGGGGGCTGTCTCTACTGGCTACAGGGGGGATCAATGGCTTCAGCGGGATCACTGGCTATCAAGGTGGGGTCATACACTGGATTCAAGGGGTTCATCACTGGTACAAGGCTGTGTTCATCACTGGCTATCGGGTTTATCAAAGGCCTACAAGGGGGCTTCACTGGACTACAAGGGGGGCATCACTTATTACAAGGGGGGCATCACTGGCTACAGGGGTCATCACTGGCTACCAAGGGGGGCATGTACTGGCTACAGGGGGGCATGTACTAGCTACGGGGGGGCATTCACTGAGCTACGGGTGGCATCACTGGCTACAGGGCTTATGGCTACGGGGGGCATATGGCTACAAAGGGGGGTCATCACTGGGCTACAGGGGGCAGTCACTGGTCCGCTACAGGGCATCACTGGCTTAAAGGGGGGCATAATGCTACAGGGTCATCAATGGCTACAGTGGGGTATACTGGCTACAAGGGGGGCATCTCTGGGGGGGCATACGGGGCATCAATTGGGATACAGGGGGCATCACTGGCTACAAAGAGAGGGCGTATCTCAATTGGCTAACAAAGAGGGCAATTACACTGGCTACATACGAGGGGCCACATCAGCTGGGCTACAGAGAGGGCATCTACTGGCTCCAGGGGGGTATCCACTGGCTACCAAGGGGGCCATCACTGGCTCAAGAGGGGCATTCACTGGATACAGGGGGGCATCTACTGGCTATCTCAGGGGGCATTATACTGCGCAACTACAGGGCGGCCATCTACTGGCTTACAAGGGGGCATCAACTGGCTTACGGGGTAGTGTGTGCTAACTGGCTACAGGGGGGCATATTAGCATGGCTACAGGGGCTACTACCTGGCTAGCAGGGCAATATTACATGGGCTACCATATGACGAGTGGTATAGGATGGAGGGAGGTTAGAGTTATAGAGATAGATTGGTTTAGAGAAGTGCTGATAAATTTGAGCGAGATCTTAAGATGCGATTTGTTTGTGTAAATTTAGAGCATGCGAGGACTCTCACTGGTCCCCCACTCCATACTCATGGGTGGGTGTCAGCTGGTGCTGGTTAAATTACCAGAAATGATGGTGAAATACAGTTACAAGCTATTTAGTCCAGACAATAGGATACAGCGCAACTGTGACGCGCAAATCAACAGCATCTAAGCCATTACAGAATGGTGCGTCACCCCTGCCGGCTGCCCAATCGTTTCTCCCTTAGCAAGATGGGCAGCCATGGGCCTAATGAAGACATCCAACATGTCATGATAGACTCCTATTGCAACCTGCCATAGTTGCATGTGTATAACTTGGATTTATAAAAATAAACTACTCTACTGTAGTACAATATTGCACCTCTGCAAAACAAAAAATTTGAATAGTAATGATCAAGAAATTGACATAGTTGCTCAAACTTGGATACCCTTAATGGACTCAAAAAAATTTCCATGGATTGGAAAATTAGATTTATTGTGTTTGGTTCCCAAGACTGTGGCATGAAACATGCAACCGTAGAGAATATAAAAAAGTTTTTTATTTTTTATAAAAGTAATTAAACATAACAAAAACTGTATAAATTGGAAATATCGCTGGGAATCGGTACCGAATCTCAGAATAAAGAGATACCTGTCCAGTTTATCGCCGTGTTCGCTCAAATCCAGTCCTCAAGACCCATTAATAGGTCATGTTTTCAGGATATCCCATAGAATGCACTGACAATAATTAAATCATCTGTGCAGTACTAAGGATATACTGAAACCATGACCTGATAGTGAGTTTTAAGGACCGGAGTTGAGGAACACTGAGTTATACCACATACATAATAATAAACCCGCTTTTTTCCCCAATTCCACCCCACAATGAACTGTTTTTTTGTTTGTCAATGCATAAAAAGTAATTTAATTGACCGATTGAAAATAAGAAAGCTATTGGACGTTGCGGAGGAAAAAACAAAAATCCCCAAATAGTTGTACCCTTAAAGGTTTAAGAGTTTGTTGAATGTTTATTTTCATGACTCCCTCAACCACTTAAAATAACTACTAAACACTCCAAATACTTGTGTCTGTAAATGTACAGTGCAGCACTAAGAGAGAGGTTACGGACCCCATGTGCAAAACACACCTCGAGTCCTACTGTGACTTGAAAACACACCTGATCCCTATATTACAGTTAAATATAGTAAAGGTGGTTGATGCATTGTACTAAGGTCTATGGGGAGTTATTGCAAGGTTTTGCAGAATAAAATAAGATATGAAATCATTATGCATCAAAGAAGAAGAGGCGCATAGGCATGTGTTCATACCCCTAGTTCACGCCTATTCTGTAAAACCGTATTGTATTTATTATAGAACCGATACAAAATGAAAATAGAGGTCAAGCACTCCATAAATAAATTAAAGTATAGATAAAGATTTATTTATTAATCATGATAGCATATAAAAAGTACACGTCATGAGAACACAATACATGCTAGCACAAATACCCCACAAATGATAAAGCTGTTGAGAAGAATACAGAATCAGGTAAATGTACTAATCAAATAGTGTGACTCCAAGATCCAAAAAAGTAATTTACATATAGCAATATCCCTTAATAGAGAATTAAGCAAACAGATAAGGAAAACAACGAGGAAGATATTTTCAAAAAATTGTCACCCATGTCTACCTTAATGGTCCGCCTCGTCCAGCAGCCACTCCATGTGTTCATTGCTTTGTCAGGTGGTAGTATAATGGTTTCATCCATCGCCATTTCCTTCATAAAAAAATGTTTGAAATGAGTTGTGATCAAGAACACATTAAACACATTCCACATGACATCATAAAACACTGCTATTTACTACATAAAATAATTTTAAGCCAGTGTCTCCAATCTATCCGTCCCGGTAAAAATTTAATAAATTAAATGGAACATGCTTACCGACACGTATGTTGTATTTGTTTGCATATTTGCTGCGTAAGTAAACATAGCTATGATTAGACTGCCCCACTCATGATGGCACATGCACACACAGCAAACTATCTTAAAGGGGTTTTACCATGAAGGCATTTCAGGCTTGCTTTGTCCTGCTTCAGCTTTCAGTGTGTATAAAAGGTAGTGTGTATGATTTGTTTGAACTGCATATCATGTGACCCAGCAGGCTGACATCAACCATAATTTCCCCAGTGTGCTCACTCTAGTCAAAACACAAGGTCTGTTTCATGAAAGGAGCTCGTGAGGCAGCTTCATTTAGCTGAGTGAGCTTAATACTTCTGCCTGTTAAGCATAGTCACTTAGTCAAGACAAGAGTCTGTTTATCGTAAAGAGCTAGCTGAGTGAGATTCAATTTAGTTTGAGTGGGTTAGTACTTCTGGCCTTTATGCATAGTCACTCTAGTCACGGTCAAACACTGGTCATGACGTGTTGATGCACAAGAGCAGTTGAGTAGACTCTCAAGTCGCTAGGCTTAGTGGGCAGGGCATTCTAAGAGGAGCGGGCAGGGCGTTCCTTAGGGCCAGCCGGGCAGGGCCCGTTCCTACGGGCAGGCGGCCAAGGAGCGGCGCCGATTGACCCGAGGTGCCGAGGCTCGCTTACCCGCGGGGGGCGCCGACCGCCCCTGTCAGCTGGAGGAGCGCTCCTGATCTTGCGCGAGCTGTATCAGTCGCGCAAAGCCAGCAGCTGCAGGGAGGAGAAGGGTTGGATCGTTCCCGTCCTGGGGACTCCTCCCTGTATCAGCGTAGCAGGGGGCGCCACGGCATTCACCACGCACCACTGCGAACGCCATCACTGGCTACAAGGGGGCATCAAATGGCTACAGGGGGGCATCACTGGCTACGGGGGGCTATCACTGCGTCAAAAGGGGGGCATCACTGGCTACAGGGCACATTCCTGGCTACAAGGGAATAACTTAGCTGCAAGGCGCATCACTGGATACAGGCGCGCATACCCTGGCTACAGGGGCATCATCGCTAAAAGGGGCGGCATCCCTGGCTACAGGGTCATCTTGGCTACGGGGCCCGACTCCACTAGCTGGCTAAGGAGGGCTCACTGGCTACAGGGGGGCATCACTGGCTACAGGTCCCCCGGGGGCATTAAATTTCTACAGGGGGGGCATCTACTTGCTACAGGGGGCCTTACTGGCTCCAAGGGGGCCTCACCTGGGCTTCATCGGGGAATCCACTGGCTACAAAGTAGGAACATCCTGGTACAGGGGTTCATCCATGTCTCAAGGGGGGCATCACTGTATACAAGGGGGCATCACATTATTACAAGGGGGGCATCACAGGCTTACAGGGGTCATCCCACTGGCTCCCCAAGGGTGCATGTACTGGTCCGGGGGGCATGTACTGGCTACAGGGGGCGATCACTGGCTCACAGGGGCATCACTGCTACCGGGGCATCCCACCATGGTCTACGGGGGCCGGGGCATCATGGCTCTATGGGGGCATCACTGGCTACAGAGAGGGTGCATATCACTGGGGGGGCTAGACGGGGAGCATCACTGGCTACAGGGCCGCATCATGGCTTAACTGGGGGTGCAATACTGGCTACAGGGTTATCGATCTGCGCCTACGAGGGGGGGGATCCAGATCTGGCTACAAGGGGATGGGGGCAACATGGCTACGGGGGCATCAGCTGTGGACTACAGGGTGGCATCACTGTCTACGGGGCATTCACTGGCTTAAACAGGGGGCATCATTGTAGGCCTACAAGAGAGAGGCATCTCAATGCACTACGGGGCACTCTAGGGCCCTCCAATGGGGAGCATAGGACCTGGCTCTTTTATTTAATCAAGGGGGGCATCAATGGCTCCAGAGGGCAGCATGGTAACAGGTGAGGATCATCTACGCTACAAGGGGCACTTTATACGGCTTACAGGGGGCATTTCTACTGGTGCTACATAGGTGGGCATTTATCTGGTTAACAGGGGTGGGCATTACTGGCTTAAAGGTGCAATATTTACGAAGGTATTGACAGGGGCTACTACCTGCTAGACAGGGGGCATATTAACGGGCCAATACACCATATGAGGTGCCGAATAGATGTGGGCGCAGTTGGTATAGAGATAGGAATTGGTAGAGAAAGTGCTGATAAAATTGAAGGAGGTGTGAAGATGTTGTGTTTTGGAATTTTGACCTAGTATGTGAGACTGTGGGAGTAGTCATCATTGGCACCTGGACAGATGGAAAAGATAGCGAGGGAGGAGTAATATGAGAAGCGCAACTCCTTCAGAGAGACGTCGTTCTTGAGATTGTCACTTAAGAAAATTGTAACTTTACTGCAATCAGTATATGTCTGCAGAGCTGTGTGACAGCGGGCGATACCCATCATCTGTGTATGGTCATCTGTGCCGATGCCGGTATAATATTGGTTGTTGTATAATGGTGTTTGTATTCATAATGGTCAAGTTTTTATTTATTGCAAGGTCACTATATGGTGGTGATATGTGTTCATGTGTGTATTATTTTTCAGTCACTTGTTGTCACGGGTAGTTGCGGTAATTTATTTGTTCCTATGTTGCTGGTCAGATATGTAGTCTATTAGATAGGACATTAGGTCACTATTTGCCTGGAATTTGTCGGGTGATATAGCGGTGTTATTTTGTTAACTGGAAGTGACTATTATTTTGTAGTGTTTTTATACGTAGCGTACATTGTGTTAAAAGATTTATGTTATTTAGTTGTGTCCGATGTGATAGTATATCAATTGTTGTCGCACTGGGCGCCATTATGTTTACGGGGCAGGCGGGTGGGTGGGGGCGAAAATAGTTGTCTTTCGTATCGCCGCGTGTGAGTGAAATGACTGTAGCCTGTTAGGAATGGCCCATGGCAATTAGTGGTTATCGCACTTATGCTTTCAGCTGAGGAGCATTAGGAATTCCAATTCCCTTACAGAAGTCACTCAAAGAGTGGTGTTATGCCTTAATGCACATCTCTGATTGAGATTTTCTTTCGATTTGTTATTATGTATTTGCAGGTTTGGTCTAATTACAAATGGATACAGGAGGAAGCATGAGGTAGAGAAATGACCGAGCAGCTGGTGGTTTGGAACACCTTGGCTCAACAGTGACTGGTGCGACGTGATCTATCCAAGCAAAGAAGAGACTTACAGTAGCTGCCTGAGAAGAGAGGTGATGTGTGAGCATGTGAAGCCAGGACTGAGGAGCTCTCGTCTCGGGTTGTATCCTCTGGAGACGAGATGTACACTATGGAACAGTAAGTGTAGTATGACTTAAAACTCAAGAAAAATGGGTACAGGAATTTATTAGTAATGCAGAATGTGCGGGTGAAAAAACGAGTGTATATTATTTAACGTTGCTGCGATTCCCGAATTTCTACTTTTGATGTGGTAAAACCCTTTTATTTTATCATAGTATTGCGCAAAATAGATGAAAAGGATGCCGGAGTAAGACAGTACCCTATCATGAAGGTGCATGCACACACAGCAAACTATATTAATTCATAATAGTATTATGCAGAATAGATACAAAAAAACTTAATGGATACATCAATACTTGTATTATAAACTGCTAGTGTGCAATGAATAAATAACCTAATATTATGATGCAAAGAATTAATATGATGCAATGAATATATAAATAACCTAATATAATACAAAGAAACAAAATAGTGTTCATAAAGTATTGAAATATACAAATTTTTATACATGATTAAAAATAAAATTGTCACGGTCCATGCCTCGGCTCCCGTGCTGAGTCATGGGCAGGGCTGTGTCCCGGCCGATGCGGCGGGATGTTCTAGTGTCCTGCTGCTGAATACTTACCTGTCCCGTCTCCTATCCCAGCTACGGTGCCGACGGCAGCATCCATCGGCAGCCCTTACTCACCTGCTCTGGCTCCTGCTCACCCTTGTCCTCTGTGGTTTCATGTGTGCGCATGAACGCCTTCTAGCGCCGGATTGTTACAGAAATACTCATTGAAATAAATATGAAAAATAGAAATGACTAGTGTACACATTATACATTATTAATAATCATGTAAAACTGAAATAAACATTGCATAATAAATAGCGGTATATTTTAGATAGGGAGTTTTTGTGCCTCTATTACATTGGGGGTTATTGAATGTATTAGTTATACCAACACCCCATATCTAGTATGAGCTTTATGAGTCTGTGGCTGGATGAGCATGCACGAGCGCCTCCTATTCCTGGTAAGTTCTTTGTTGTCTCTACATAGAGCTTGACCCCCTATCTGCTGTTTAACTGCTACTTTACCCGCAATATACCTGCGTTAACCCTGCACTTCCTAAACCCTACCTGCTGTATTCCTGTATAATATACATTATTAATAATCATGTAAAACTGAAATAAATATTGCATAATAAATAGCGGTATATTTTAGATAGGGAGTTGTTGTGCCTATATTATATTGGGGAGTATTGAATGTATTAGTTAGAACTACCCCATATCTAGTATGAGGTTTATGAGTCTTTTTGTTATTATTCGAAACTCGGTAGGATTCCCAAACAGTCATCAGGAGACATTGTTGTTCTGAAAGGTATATGTCCTAGGTTGGGTTGCCAACCTGATTTCTGTATTTTTTTTTCAAGCAACTTGGAATCTCTCCTTACCTTCACTCACAGCAACACATACCTTAGCGCTATACCACTTTCCTAGTAGCCTCGCAGTACTGCTAAAGGTCTTACTTAATGAAGACCATCTATGGCCATTGGTTGGATAATAGACCAATCGAATAAATGAGTGTACTTTAGTGATTTATGCACTGTATTACATTGGAGGCTCACTTTGCTTATTAACAAAACAATCTTTTTAAACAAAACTCATTACCCCTTGCAACATCATGGTGTGTCGTGGAATTATTTTGCATGCTTATGGGAACTTTGTCCTCCTGCTGAGCAGACTGCTATCAACTGATGGTGTGCAGAATGATGTTCTCTATAACTTAGAGTACAAACATGAACACACTGGCTGCACATATGGTAAAATTATGATAATTATAGTCACAAAAATCTGTTCAAGCTGCTGAAGGAGTAAATCAATTTTTTGGAGTTAGCAAAAAGTTTCTATGTTTGGAGACTGTCCATAAAATTACAGATAGTTGGTAACAGTGGTTCCATTTGAGCTTCCTAGGGTGTAAACAGAACATATTTGGGTAGATAAATAATATCCAGCACTAAGGTTAAAATGATTGTGCTAGAGGAACGCTCTGATTTTCCACCACACCACCCCTGCCTTCAAAGGTGCCTACTTGCACTATCCTACCATGTGATATTATCCCACCTATGTGCATGGTCTTTGTACTCTACCCACCACATCCAACTATTCTCTATTCTGCCTCCATTCATCTATATTGTGTCATGTGTGTGACCTGTATGAGTAAGGTTTTGTTTTAACTGAAACATCACAACATCTCTGAGTCACAAATCTGCTTCAAGCACCGCTTCACTATGTTTGAATAATTGGATTTACTAAAAAAGTTATATATAATGAAATATAATGATCCGTAGATGCAATTTTCTTCTCTTCTAGAAAATCTTTAGGGTTTGGGGAGGAGGAGTAGAATTACAGACCTGGGCACTGTTATAGAGTAGATGGATGGTAGAGATCACCTATGTCTTCAAGTTGGATGAAGCCCTAGTTGTTTCAGGTTCCTTCCTTCTAACCTCTCCATGTGAATGTAAATTCTGTATACCTACTGTCTTGACATAAAATAGGTGAAGAAAAAATAAAGTTATTATCAGTGACCTTTGCTCACTAACAAGTAGATATTCATGCCCATTTACTTCCTTAAATTCCTTCATTATTAGAATACCATGTCATTTAGAGTTTGTATCCTCTGGAAAGTTGGCTCCATTTTTCTTATTTAACACTTTTGAACATTGCTATGAAAAACTTGGCAAAGGGACAAAAGTGGCTAGCGTCACAATATGTTGGGTAAACTGTGACAAATTTAGTCAAAATTGGCTTCCTGCCATCATTGAGCCGGTGGATGATAACATCTATTTCTCACAACACAAGTTCCTATAGTGATGGATCACAGAACTAAATATAAACTGTACATACTAAGTGCTAAGCTCAAAACACAAAGGATGCTCAGAAGATAAGTGTTTATGTAACGGTTCATAAATGGGAGTAAAGCACCATATCAGTGGTTCAATGTAAAAGTTTTCACTAAAATATTGTAAAACCCATAGAAAGTAAATCTTACATGGTAAAAATGATTGAAAAAGAGGTGAAAAAGAATTTTAGCTAACCCTAGTTTATTTAGATGACGGTGAAAAACTCTAATATGACATGATCCAATTAGACCTAAATTTTCAGGACCACTACTGGAAATATCTAACCCCATCATAAAAATTGGTCTCTATTTTTGCTGTTGATTCTGAGGTAGACCTTCCACATTTTTCACTGCTCTTACAGTAAATAAGTCTTCTGCAGCATAGATTGAAGCCTTTTAGCGCAGACTTGTTTTTTGAGGCAAACTAGGAGTGTACAAATTTTCATAGTATTTTGTGTGGAACATATTTGTACAAGTTTATTACATCCTCCCCTCATTATGGGCATTGGGATTGATGAGACTTGGAAATGGGCCGCTTGACAAAAAGCAATTCACAAAGTGTTTCTCTTAAAGAGAACCTGTCACATAGATTATGCCCCCCTTGCTGAGGGCAGAAGAAGCTAGTGTCAGAGCTGCTGTTCTCAGCGCTGTGTCCCTTATTCTGTAAGATGCTGCAGTTTCAGAGCATTTACCCCTCAAATCTTATTCATAAATAGGTGTTAGCCCCGCCCACCAAAGGCTAGCCCCGCCCACTGACAGTTATTCACATGTTTCTACCTATTCAAAGTAATAGGTTTGTCAGTTAAGGTGGGCGGGGCTAGCCTCCGATTGGCCGGGTTTGAAAAAAACTGACTCTTTGACGGACTCTTCGAAATAACTCTTCTGGCTGAAAACTGCAGATTTGAGCATTAAATACACGAAAACTATAGCATCTTACAGAATAAGGGACACAGCGCTGGAAACAGCATGTCTGACACTAGCTTCTTCTGCCCTCAGCAAGGGGGGCATAATCTATGTGACAGGTTCTCTTTAAGAAACCTACAGCTATTGGTTGTAATCTGTTCCTGGCAGTGAATGTTCAAATTTCTTGCAGCGCCACCAGAAGGTACTTTAAACACCACACAGTGCCTACTTAAATCAATGACGTCTGTATAATGCAGGCCAGGACTAATCCTCCTAAGTAAGAGACATTGGGCAACACGTATGAACGGAGTTGTGCTAGTTTTCTAGTGTACTTTGAGCCAAAAAACGTGTTGTAGCCCTGTTCTACACATGTATGAACTGTTGTACGCCAAGACTTGGCACATTCTGTACCAGAAATGACACTTTTGAATGTGTCAAAAACACAGCTAAAATATGCTATGCAAGGCATGCCACATGCCAGATTTATGAACCTGCATACAACACTTTCATACATCTGGGCGCTCTCTACTCTAAAAAAAAAGTCAGAACTAGCAGGGTGGCACCGAGTTCAAACAGGTTGCCTATTCTTTGGAAATGCTCTTTGCTCTGGCCAAGAGATGTAGATCCTGAATAGGGTATGTCTCTATTAACTAAAAAAATCACCAATAGGGTGTATGATTTTTAAGCACAAGAGGTTAAAAATTCCAAAAATTCCCCAACTGCCCAGAGGGAGAAAAAATGACCACTACTACTTTGGTGCTACTTGCCAGTTCCCCACTGATGGCGTCACATCCATCATTCCTGTGATGCTGTAGCCAATCACTGACCTGAGCTGTCACTGCCTGTATGAGAACATAGTAATATAGATACATAGTAGAGGAGGCTGGAAAAAGAGGAAGGTCTGTCAAGTCCAACCTATAACCCTAAAGTGTTGATCCAGAAAAAGCAAAACCTATTAAGGGTAGATGCCAATTACCCCATAGAAGATGAAAAACATAATCTTTAGGGCCATTGATTAGAGGCAGATGATTATGGAAGCTCTTTATGCAGCTAATATGTTTAATCACCCGAATTTTTTAGGTCTTCTAGTAGTGAATATCAACACTCATTTCTAACTTGGGCTGGAGTCTTCATGATGCTATGTTGTGAAAGCTTCTACCTGTTTTGGACTTCCAATTGGCTCTTTAAAAAAAAAAAAAAAACCTTTGGAGCTTGATGTAATCTGTAAGAAGGTGCTGAAAGTGACATTTTCTTTTACTTATACCAGACTTCACACAATTAACTAAGCACAGCATGGGCTACAGAAAACAGAAGGTACGCTAATGAAAATGGAAATTACAACACCAAGGCAATAAGAGTACAGCGTAAAATATGTTTGCTGTTTTTTGAATCATGTGAGAAATATGTAAAATTATTAAAAACAATATGAACAGGAATACAAGTATAATTAATGTAGAGAAGACACTGCTGTGCAGATTTGTAACATTTGCTAAAGGGGTTTAACCACAAAGTAAAATTGATGTGTGAAACTTGCAAATTCAATTATAAATATTTTACCATTCATCATTATTAAAAAATCTGTAGCATTTTTGTTTTAGCTGCTTATTTAGTGATCCATAATGTACAGCTGATCTCTAGAGGATACAACCAGGGCTTAGAGCTCCTCAGTTGACACACCACCTTTCCTCGTAGGCAGCTACTGTCAGTCTCTTCTCTGTCTAGTAATCACACACAATCACTGCTGAACGAATGTTCAACCCCAGGTGCTGTTATTCTACTCCCATCCTTTGTACACCTTAGTAATTAGTCAAATAGTGCAAATAGATAAAAGAAACAAGAAAACTCAATCAAGTATGTGCATTGAGAAAAGAAAAACATGTTTGGTTCCTACAGGGATTTGAACCTTGGACCACAATGCTAAAAGGCAGAAGTGATAACCACTCAGCTACATTGCAGCTACACCCAGCTTTTTACATAAACACACCTTTGTTTGACTAAAGTAAGCACACTGTGGGAAAGGCATAGTTGTGTTAAGCCTGCTGGGTCACATGATATGCAGTTGAAAAAAATCATGAACGCCCCCCTTTGAAGACACTAATAGCTGAATCAGGACAAACCAGGCATGACATGCCTTTTTGGTAAAAGCTCTTCGAGCCCACTTAAAATTACCACCTTATCCTTCATAGTTAAAAGGATTTCCCAACTGAAACGATATTGATAGAATATGCCATTGATGTCTGATATTCCCCATCTTTAAGACCCACACCTATCTTCAGAACGTGCCTTTGATATTCTCCTATTAAAATGAATGGTGAGTGCTACACATGTGCGGTCTCCTCCCTGTACTTCACGGAGATTCTCAGGTGCCTGATCTCAAGACTGGTGTGGGTTCCACCTCCTAAGGCTCACACCTATCAGACATTAATGGAATGCCCTATTGATATGCCATACACATCTGAAATGAGAAAACCCATTTAAACAAGCAATACACTTATAAAATATACTTACACAGATGCCAGCAAGTATATTAATTTTTTTTAGTCCTTTGTGTCTATCCTGTCCTGCATTAAAACAGTGGCGTGTATAAATATATACATTTACTCATCGGATTCTGCCTCTTAGAACCGCTTAGTATGACATGGTTTTCAACAAATATTTCATGTGAATTTACAGTCAGAAAGGAGTCCCATTAATCTCTATGGGGTTTTGGACGTGGTTCCGCATCCAAAATGATATACAAATGTTTTGGACACGTTTTACACAAAATGTTTAGCTATCTCCCATTGATCTTAATAGTAACTTTTCCTTAAAGGAGTTTTGCCAAGAAGTCGCTTCCTTATCTGTTATCTGATCAGGAGACAAAATTAACTCAGCATGCTGAGTCCCAGGGGAGAGGGAGGGGATCTGAGCAGAGAAAAGCAGTGCCAGGGAGCGTCTACAATGTTTACACAAATAATTACATTAGAACCAGTGGATTCTCTATACAAAAGACAGGATATATCAGTTCCTGGTCCTGTCTAATGTAAACGGTCAGGTAACTAAGGGCATAGAAAGAAAGCTGTAGCTCTCAGAGGCTTCGCTTTTTGTAATCACATATATTTAGAAAACTGATCAAATACCCATTTTGGAGGATCCCACGTCAACATTACATCGTGGCAAAACCCCTTTAAGGAATACGACCAAAGAATGAACATGTTCTAAACATTTTTATGTTTAAAAACTGACAAAAATACATGTTGTTTGAACTGCAACACATATTTTATATTGAGGTCAATGGGGATGATTTTCTTTTGATTTTAGATACATTTGTTTAGATGCCAATATGTCACTTGATCCCTCAAGTTAATATAATGTTGCACAGTTGCCTGCAGTTATATTGAAAATTGTGATCATTACTTGTTCTAAATATCAGGAGTATGTAGATACAATGTGCTATGTGTTTAGGCTCCTGCAACTTATACACCTCCAACAAATGCCTAATTTTATATTTATGAACTAGAGCCTCAAGAAAAAGTGTTGGTAAAAACCATAGACTTATTCTGTTTTACTGTTATAAGAATGGCTTTGAATGGTTGTTTTTTTTTATTTCCACCTGCAAAAAAACACACAGAAATAATCAGGCATTTGAAAACTGGACCGATATGTGTAGGATTTGGCCAAACCAACCAAACATTGGTTCTTTAGTCTATAATGGTCCTAACACGGAGTAACAGACTCCTTCTTCCTCAAATCAGCCTATAGGCATGTTCCTCTAGTACCTCATGTCACGATGCGCGCTGTGGTCCCCACTCCAGACCATGGATGTACTTGTGTTCCCCACTGTCGCTCCATCCGGCACTCTCCTATCCCCACTCCTGCTCTGCTGTCCTCCTCTGCTCATTGCCAGCACACATGCCGGATCTTTAAGATTTAAATGGCCAGCACTCCTCTGATCACCAGTCACCTGCCACCTGTACCTTTATTATGAAACCTCTCCCTGTCTTACCTGCCAGTTTGTTGATGTTCCTACCTGAGCATTTTGCCTTGTTGCCAGTATTTCGTGCTTCCTGTTTTGTCCTTTGCTGATGAATTCCTGAATATTCTCTGCTTACGGCTTGCCCTGACCTCCTTTCCTGTGACCCCCAAAAGCCACTGCCCGCTTCTTCTGTAGTTTGTTGGCACCTCGGATGTCACCGCAAGTGACCATGTCAGGGGTAGCAACCTAGGAATTCCCCGCAGCCAAGTCCATTCCGCCTTGCGCCAGACTCTGGTTCATACTGGCGGCTCCTTAGACTCCACTCCCTGTAAGGTTACTGTCATCTCTTGCAGTGACTGATCTAGAAAAGCCTTTTCTTCCTTGAAGTGGATGCTTCATCTGTGGGAACAGGGGTTGTACTCATACAGAAGGCTCCTAAAGGCAAAACCAATACCTGCGGTGTCTTCTCAGAAAAACATTTTTCCAGTGAAAAGGATTTATACTATAGGGAACTGTGAACTACTGGTCATTACATTGGCATGAGAGGAATGGCACCATCTACTGGAAGGAGCTAGTCATCCTGTGAACATCTACACACACCATAAAAACCTTTTGTGTCTAGTAACTCCCCGACAAGCTAGATGGACCCTCTTCTTCTCCCAATTGTAACGGCTGGAGTAGTGTATATGCTGTACCACTACAGGCCATGGTAAAAGCCGCACCAGGAAAAGGAGTCTAAGGGACCACTGGCTTTCACCAGAGCACGCCACAAAGTGGGTTGGACTTGCTGTGGCAAGTGAACCTCCAGGTTGCTACTCCTGGCGCGACTTGCCTGCAGTGGCGGCCGAGGTGAGGCTTGGTACAGAATCGTTAGGCTGGCTTGTAGTCAGGGACAGGCAAGAAGATCAGGACAGGCAGCAAAGGTTTGTGGTCAGGAAACATAGCAAAGGGACTGGAACATGGTAGAATAATAACGCAATCAGTAACTCTTACTCTAAGAACGCTTAGAGCACTGTAGATCCAGCAGGAAAGTGAGGGATGAGCTCAGAATGTATAGGGTCAGCGCAATAAGCTAATTACCAGCCGGCGGAGGAGCTCGGACGAGCAGGAGCATTGCTAGGTGAATACCTGTGGGCAGAACGAGCATGCCCGCACCCCGACATGTGGTAGCACCACCCGTCCCCGCCAGTGTGGGGGCACGGGTGCGATCAGGGCCCGACATGTGGGCTTTGGCGCTGTCCATAATACCAATTTGACTTCCTGCTGCACTTTAGGTCTGAGGAAAAGAATGTCAAAGCAGATGCCCTTTCCTGTGCCTTAGATATTTTGGAACTCGACTCTAAACCACAGAATATCATTTCTCCAGAATGTCTGGTCTCCGCTGCTCCCATCAGCCTCCAACCAATCCCTCCAAGAAATACTTTCATACACCCAGCCTTGAGGAAAGAAATTCTTTAATGGGACAATTCTTGCAGGCTTGCCGGCCATTCTGGGATTCGAAAACCTCAGTTTGCCTCCTTGTATGCGGATCCCTAATTCCATGTCTTTCTTCTGAAGCCTCGGGTTCTCTATCATTTTTGACAAAATCATGTGACCTCCCCCATGGAAGCAAATGAGGTCCATGAAATTCTAGCGGAAATCATCTCAGAAGTAAAAAATACTACTATCTATTTCACTGTAAGGGATTCAGGCTAGAAGAAAGGTCCTGTAAACCTCTGGAGAATATTGATGCCTCTGACCTCATCCGTAGGTTTCATCTCCGGCAGACACAGACGAAGAGGGGGCTTAAGGGAGGGGGTACTGTCTCAATGCGTGCTCCGCACTTTCATACATCCAGCCTTGAAGAAACTAATTCTTTAATGGGGCCATTCTTCCAAGCTTACCGGTCATTCTGGGATACGAAAACCTCTCAACCCTGCCAGTTTGTTCGTGTTCCTGCCTGAGCATTGTGTCTCGTTGCCTGTATTTCATGTTTTCTGGTTTGACCCTTTCTGGTGAATTCCTGAACACATTCTGCCTGCTGCCTCCCTGACCTCTTTGTATGTGACCCACAAAGGCCTCTACCTGCTCCTTTTGTACCTCGTTGGCACCTCGGCTGTCACTGTGAGCAACCGCATCAGGGGTAATGCCCTGGGAGTTACCTGCAGTCAAGTCCATCCCACCTTGCGTGGTCGGCTCTGGTGAATATTGGAGTGCTCCTTAGACTGCAATCCCTGGTGTAGTACTTGTCATCTCTCACAATGATGCACCACCTGCCCTTATGTCAGTGTGAAAACCTCGATCATGATATTATCATGGATTATGCCATTTAACAACATGTGCTGCATTTGTACTCCTCACTTAGTAAACAACCTGTGCCTGAGCTTAGAGACGAGGAAAAGCAGAGTCAACTAAAAGGAAGGAAAAGTCCTGAACAATCTGTATTACATTTGAACTGAAGTAGCTGAGTTTGCATAAAACACTGCTCTGACCCCATTCTAGAAGGAATATGAAATCCTGCATCTAAATTCAGTTACTATAATGAAGTTTACATTTAAATTTCATAAAGTCAAGAACAAGCAAATAGAGCAGAAAAGTACAGACAAATGGGAAAATATTCCTCCTGATTGAAAAGAAATGCAGCAGAAGTAACTATAATGCTTTACTGGCCACAGAATCCTCTAACAGTATTGCTGTAAAAGAGCTTGATGACAACCAATATGAAGACCACTGCAGGTTGGGCATTGGACATCACTTTCCTGGAGACCTGAATAGTAAGTTGCTAATTTATTCACCATGTTGCATAAATTATCAGATTACTGCACATTCTCCCTGTATATGCATCTGTTTCTTTTCTGCTAGTGACGTATGGAGATCCAGGTATCTTCTGAGTCCACCACCATTTTTGAATGAAACAAAAGAAGTACTGTAGCACCGGAAGTCTATAAAGACTTCTATATAAACGCAATACCTGCAGTGTGTTGATCAATGTATCATGGCCACTTAGAAGCACAAGCCCTTTAAGTGGACCAATGTACTGTGACATATATACTATCAATTCTGACTGGTCTGCATCGTTTAAAGAGCTTGGCACCTCTTATACCAGTTTCTTTAATTTAGTGGATGATCTAATTATCAAACATCAGCATGTACACAACATGATAATAAAATGCTGTTTCTGCTTTCGTTGAGGGAATCTTCAGCTGTCACTGTTATGGAAATCACTGTGAACAGTATTTATGGAGACACTATGACTAGCATTTGTAGGAACACTGTAGACGAGTTATGGCTTGCATTTATGGAGACAATGGTGAAAACATTTGAGTGCTTATGCTGATATCTTAGGAACTCCTCAGCTAACACAGTGTGGTTGGCACAATGGAGTACTGGTTACCTTTAGACAAATTAACATTCTTGCCACTTCTATACTTAAAGGGAACCTGTCACATAGATTATGCCCCCCCTTGTTGAGGACAGCACAAGCTAGTGACAGACCTGCTGTTTCCAGCGCTGTGTCCCTTATTCTGTAAGATGCTGTAGTTTTCGTGTATTTAATGCTCAAATCTGCAGTTTTCAGCCAGAAGAGTCATTCAAAGAGTCCTTCAGAGTGTCAGTTTTTTTCAAACCCGGCCAATCGGAGGCTAGCCCCGCCCACCTCAACTGACAAACCTATTACTTTGAATAGGTAGAAACATGTGAATAACTGTCAGTGGGCGGAGCTAGCCTTTGGTGGGTGGAGCTAACACCTGCTCATGAATAAGATTTAAGGGGTAAATGCTCTAAAACTGCTGCATCTTACAGAATAAGGGGCCCAGTGCTGGAAACAGCAGGTCTGACACTAGCTTGTGCTGCCCTCAGCAAGGGGGGCACAACCTATGTGACAGGTTCACTTTAAGGGGGTTCCGTAGGGACTTTTAAAATGGGAGGTATGTGAATTCTTAACATTTATTTCACATTTTCTTGTCAACATACAAAATATTAAAACAAATGTGATGTTTCCCCTGTCCCTTACTTCTTCCTCAGCACTTTAGTCCCATAATTACAAGTTTACCAATTGTTTCTTATCTTTATTGCCAACCACCTCTTTGACCTGTTTATTTCCCTGATCCTCTCAAACAGTCTTTGCCCATAACCTATTACCCGTAACTCATAACATATCCCCATAATGTTTGATGAGGTTGAGTCTTTATTGCAGTCAAAAAAATTACTATATCTGCGGATATTTGGGAATACTTCTAGAAACAACACCCAGTAAGGACAGATTTGATATATATCCTTCTTTTTTCGTTCTATTCAGTTCTACCAAGGCAGAGTATGATCCGACAGTCCTATACTTTCATGTTTACCCTTTTTAGCCCAGGAGATTGCCAAATAATGTACAAGAACCAGATCAATGCATGCAAAAATACAGTGAGTTTGACTGAAGCATTCAATTTCCCATTTCTCAGGACATAACATTATAACTACCTCCCTATATCAACCCATTGACATTCTAATTTAATCTATCTGAGTCATGTGCTATAGGGCCTCTATTTGTTATCAGTTAAAGTTGATATCCAATTATATACAACTTTCTGTAAATTAATAGTGCAAGCAGAGATTAGAAAGATTATAGGATCTCTTAATACAGAAAAATGCCACTGCATTCCTCTAACATGCACCGTTTCTTTCTAATCCCACCGTCCTGTATTATTGGCTGACTCACTCAAAATTAACTTATAGAATCTGTAGGGCAGAGAGGAGATGGATTTTTGAAAGATCAGGTTACAATTGCCATAGAGGTCTATGGAAAGGGGAGGAGGAAGTAGGTGGCAAAACTGCTGCATAGAAACACACATGATGGTACAGGATGAAGTATTTATTGTATCACCCTACTGCTGTATTTACAGCTGTACTGTCCCTTAATGTTGTATATTGTACTCTATGCTTTTACTTCATACTAGCTACTAGCAATTAATGTATTTTATTAATTTACATGGCTGTACAGAGATTGTCACCTTTCCCATTGGTCCCTGTCCCTATTATTATAATCTGAATTCCAGATTAATCAGTATGTTTTTGCGGTTTTTGCCTTCTTCTCCTCTGTCACTCTCAATAGACTTCTATTATAAACAGCTGTAACTTCTCAGAGAGAAGCTGAACATCCATCTTTCTACTGTACAGACTTTGTTACTGAATTCTGAGTGAGTAAGCCATTAATAATGTAAGGGTAGGAGGTAACAACGTGTCTTATCTTTACTTGTTTTATTGACTTATTACAATGGAGGTGCCTGGCCCTTGTGCATTATAAAGCACAAACTCTTCAAGTACAATCAATATTTTAGGTGTATAAAGTGGTGGTATCTATGGGAATGCCAGAATACATTTGACATAACTTACACAGGACAGATACATTCATATATATGTATCTCAAATGCATTCTGATATTTCCACACGTGTGGGCCCTCATTTACTAGTTTTATTTTAATAATTAAGATTTGATGCAATATTGTGTGTTTAAACATGTTTTTTCTTGGTCTAGCTGTTTTTCTAACATACGGATAATAGCAGTGAGGTATATGCCTATTATCCTAAGTACCATTAGCTGAAAAAAATACTCTCCCAAAGTAAAGCATATTGTTCCCCTTTCTCTGCATGAATCTCCACACTTTATACCTCTAACCAATAGTCTTTCCCTTTGTCAGCACTGTTGTAGCATCTTTTATATATACAATACAAATTGCTTGTTCAGCCTATAGTCATCATTTAGCTCTATTTTCAAGGCAGTTCATTAATTCTGTAGGTGAAGTGAAAAACTATGTTTTGTCTTTATTTACTACTTGCAGCTCTGCCAGATACTATTATCTACTGTTCACCTTTGTAGTCTCTTCTTTACTTTAATGAATCTTGCTCTGTGGTTTCGTGTAGCCACCAAGTAGTCGGAATAGCTAGACTTATTTGATCATTTAGCGTCTATTTTAGGCAGCCACCTAGCTTTCCTCAAAATAATGCACTTGTTTTTTTATATAAAATAAATACATGGGTGACATGTATAAATGGGGTTGGGTAATTTTTTTAGCGTGCTTTGAGCCAAACTAACTGTCATCGCTCTGTTCTATAGATTGTAACAGAGTGACCTTAGGCGGTCGTATGGTTCTGCCGCCAAATGGCGTAAAGCAGGTCACCGGCTAGGGACATGTCATTGAGGACCAGCAGTTGTTGGTCAACAATACTAGGTTGCTGACTTTTGCTTCTAGTATGGCTGACACCCAGCCACTATGAGCTGGCTTTTTCCGGAATGGCTGCAGTGCAGGTGGGTCGCTGTTCCTACCTTCCAGGACAGGCAGGGTCCTGGAGGCTTATAAAAAGCCTGGTACTGCAGGTGATCGGGGATATAGTTGCTGCCTACAGTTTTGGAGCAACAGGGGAGCTGGTGATATGAGGCTCTGGGCCCCAGAGACTTGAGAGAAGCCTTTAGCATACTGTACTTCCAGTGTACAATGCTGCTGGAGCTGGACATTAGGTTCATACCACATGTAGAGAAGGATCTCTAGTTGTGTTGAGTTAGTGGCTAGATGGCTTGAGTTTTTTCTTTGTTTTGTGTTATCTTCTGTAACCTGTGCCTCAACAATGCTGGCTGAGGCCAGTTTCAAACTACTTTCCTGGTGTCGGAGTGACATATGCGCCAGAAATGTTAACCAAAGCGGCGATCCATGAACTAAAAAGACCCCCTGAGAATATCCAAGATGGCAGCTGGATGAGTGTCAGTCTCACAAGTTGTATGGACCGTCGTACACAAAAACACAGCACAATATAAGCCAGGTGCAACACTTTTGACTGCACCAAAGATGAGGGGGCATGTTGCACCAAAATCGTAGGATGTTGAAGAAATGTGCCAAAAATTGTCACAAAACTCTTGAAAAAAATCGATACACGTTTCAAAGTGCCAAACAAATTTTGATGTATACACTCTATGCGCCAATGTTTACTCCATAGATTGTGAAACACTTTCATACATACTGTTGGATTGTACACTATTAAAAGTAGAGGTAGAACTGGCAAGTCAGCACAAGGTTCATACACGTCGCCCATGGGGTCTGGCCTCAAGGGAACTCAGTGGGCTATTCCCATGCAAAACAAGCTTGACAGTTTTTTTGCGCTCATATTTTCCTGTATCAACCCTTGAAATTTGGGAAATAAGGGTTGCAAGTGCAGTATTACTTGTACCCATTGGCTTTAAATGTTCATTGTAGGAAAGCACCTTTATCACTATATTCCCAAGATAGGTGATAAATGTCTGATCGCTTGGAATCCCACTGTATCAACCCCTGAATAGACGCTGTACTGTTATCATCCTCGATTCCTGAAAAGCGTTACCTCTGCAATACCGGTCTTCCATATCAATGACCTTTTTTTTTATCTAGTTTTTTGTTTTGAGCGTATTCTCCATTTGACATTTCTTCTGCACCCAATACTTACTTTCTCAATTTCCTCATTTCATCTCAGATTATGGATAGGTCAGAGTTAACTTTTCTCTTTTGGGGAATAAAGATTGCAGGGTTTACATGCCAAAAATACACTCCACCATTGTCTCTATGGGATTTCACTTTTGTTAACGCCACAGGAATCGACAAAGCACTTGAATTTCTGCAAGCGAATTCAGCATCAAATACACGTTGCAAATACACTTGTAAAATACGCATCATATGAATGATGGTGCATATTTTACATTGGAATCAATGATAGCTAGAGCATTGTTAGAAGCTTATTTTGCAATGTATTTTAGCACAAAATACACTGACAAAAAGTCAAAATTACATGGTGTGAACTTAACTTAAATGTCCATTGTAGGAAAATACACCCCCCAAAAAATCTAAAATGACATTATATGAACAAACCTTAAATGTCCATTGTAGTAAAACGCCTTTATCACTTTTTCATAAGATAGATGATAAATGTCTGATTGCTTGGAGTCCCACTGCTAATCACTAGAACAAGGGCTCAGAGTTTTCCATGCTTTCTCACTGTGACCCAAAGGTCAGAAAGTGTTTCAATGAATCAGAAATCAAACAAACACACCCCATGAGAACCCCATGAACACTAGTACAGGGGCTCCAAGTTTCCCATTCTACTGCACTGCGATCTGCAAGTCAAGAAGTGTTTCATTTGAGCAGCAATTAAACATATACACCACTCCTCCATTTAAAGTCTGTAGGACTTGGCTATTATGCATTAGTTCCATAGACATCAAATGGAGCACCTCTTATACATTTCTGTTACATTAAGGGGTAGGAGAAGTATGTAGTAGAGTGACTAAGGAAGCAAGCCATTTTGTTATTTGGATGTAAAAAAGGATGGGATCTCTGAGCAAGCAGTTGCACCCACATAGACAGGAGTGTTAAATAAATACTAATGCCATAGTGTGGAACTGATGGACAGCCAGGGTCATATGTATGAAAACTGTCTAGGTCTAAAATTCACTTTTTTGCCCATAACAACCACCCAAAGTGCCCCTGTCATTTTTCCAGAGTACTATATGAAATTAAAGGGGCGCTCTAATTGGTTGCTATGGGCAACAAAGTGAGTTTTAGACCTAGACAGTTTTCATACATGTGGCCCCCAGTAAAGAGAACCTGTCACATAGTTTTTGCCCCCTTTGCTGAGGACAACATAAGTTAGTGACAGACATGATGTTTCCAGCGCTGTGTCCCTTATTCTGTAAAATGCTGTAGTTTTAAAATATTTAATGCTCAAATCTGCAGTTTTCAGACAGATTATCATCTCAGATTATGGATAGGTCAGAGTGAATTTTTCTTTTTTGGGGAATAGAGAATGCAGGGTTTACACACCGTAAATACGCTCCACCATTGTTTTTATGGGATTTCACTCGTGTAGGGGTAGACATGAGTGCAGGGTTGCCCTTTTTGTGGCGGTTGCTCTGTTTAGGCAGGATAAACCAGAGAAAGACTAGGGTGTCCCTGACAGAATCACAGGACAAATTTATCTTAACTCCAGCACCCTCCTGATTATGGAAACTATTAAGGCACTGGTGGACCAGATGTATGGTTTGACGCAGTTGGTGCAAGACCTTCCACAGAGGGTCCAGCTATGACCTCCCAGAACACAGCTTCTATGTGACCACCTGTGGAGCCTAATGTAAACCTGCCAGATCGTTTCTCTGTTGATTGCAGTACCTTCATGAATTTCCAGGAAAACTGAGGAACAATGAGTGGGTTTTATCATCTCCTTGCTACAGGGGTCTCCACAAGGTTGGGCTCTCTCTTTGAGATCTAGCTTCCCATAATTGTTGTCTGTAGACTCATTTTTCAAGCCTTGGGACTACTATGATCCTTGCCATACGTCTCGACTGTCGGGTTTGGGAACATCCTGAGATCCTTCTCCCTGCCTCCACACCTAACAATGCAGCTGGGATCAACCATGTCTCCTAAAGGCTGCAGAATCCTCCAAAAGTGGAAGGGGCTTTGCTTCTACTGCGGAGCAGTGGGTCACCTTACCCAGAACTGTCCCAAGAGTCCCATTTTGGAAAACTTCAGTGCCTAGTTGGCTTTTGGGAAGGTCACCTAGGCAGTCAGTTATTTCTCACTGCCTCACAAAAAGTTGCAGTGCCTGTTTATGTTGCATATAGTAACCACAGTTGTTCTAGTAATTCATTTCTCAACTGTGGTTCTGAAGTAAATTTCCTGGATGCCCGTATTGCTGTTACACTGGGTATCCCATTATTGCCTCTCGTAACCCCAGTTAATGTGGTTGCAATAGACAACACCCCTGTCTGTCAAAGAGAAATTAAGTTCCACACTCCTATGATTAACTCAAAAATAGGGTCTCTACACTCGAAGGTATTTCATTTTTTGTACTTTATAACTTACCAGCAGATGTAGTTCCTAGGCTTACATGGTTACAACTTCATAACCCTGATGTCATTTAATGGAGTCCTAGGTGCCATAAACATTGTCCAACATTTTCGTTGTCCACTCTTCCAAGTGACTCTCCCAGATTTTTCTGATGTGTTGTTGTTCACCACATAGACCTTATGAGTGTGCCATCAAGTTACTTCTGAATGTTAAATATACTAAGGTTCGGATATATAATATTTATGCACCAGAAAGTTAGGCTATGAAAGATTATATTAAGGATATTCATCATAAGGGCCATATTCGCCCCTATACTTCCTCTGTGGGGGCTGGGTTCTTCTTTGTCAATAAGAAGGATGGAGGTCTCAGGCCTTGCATAGACTACTGAGAATTGAATAAAATGACTGGTAAAAATCAGTACCCTCATTCCAGATCTCTTCAACCAGATATTTGCTTAGGCAGGGTAAGCCAGGAGAAGACTAGGATGTCCCTGACAGTAGTTAGAAATAATTCCACACTGAAAAGTGACAAAAAGAAAATGCACCACAATCAGGGAGATTAGCTGGTAAAATGAGGACAATACTAATAGGTGTATAGAGAATATTATGGTAAATGTACCAAAGGGATTACAGGAAAATTGCATGTTAATGGGCATGTGAGAAATCTCTAATAATATATGTCTATATCTACCTTGTTACAGGAGATTGTCCCTGAATAGGAGAAGGCATCACAGCAACCATGACTGGGATAAGATCGGGGACCTGAGGGCAGCAAAGAAACTATTACAAAGTTACAGACCCAATGTACAGAATCCATTAAATAAAGCTCGGGAAGGCAGGTAGATGGTGAAGATAGGGAAGAATCAGGGAGTGACTGCGAGAGGGAGAATTTCAGAATGGGAAAGAGACAATATAAAAGAGAAGTGTTACGGGGAAAGAAATCAGGCTTACAAAAGAGTAAGTTACCGAGAAAATTGTAAAAATGTTCTATATGGAGGAGACATGCTGCGCTGCCAGTGCCATGAGTGGCTTCCTTTGTACTGTTCTCTATAATGTACAGTCATTCATGCATTACTGCAGTGACTCCTGCTTTAAAGCATGCTGATGTTGTGAATGACGACGATTATGTGGTTCTGGAGCAAAAGCGTGTCATTTCATGTTGTTAAGGCAACGCTGCATAGATTCCATTGAGCCAGGGACAGAATGGTGAGAAGTAATGGGAAGGAATCTGATTCTTTAAGGACAATAAGTAAACTATAACCCTAAGAGCATCAGGAATACACAGATTCTGAAATCCATAAGAGAAGGTAGTTTAGATTACCTGTACTTACTTTCCATTTTTAAGGTACCTAAAATTTACTTGACCATAATATCACAGATTTTTGTGCCAAAACAAAAGCCATTGAAAAAGTTGAGTTAAATTTCTGAGCCGTGATACATTGGTGCATTACATTTTTTATGTTTAGCTTTGCTAATGTGTGATTGCTTCCCTTGTGCTCAGTATCAGCTCTCTGTCTTATTGCCGCGAGTCCTGTGGCTGCTGGCATCTATCTGCCTCTGTGTGCAGCTTCTTGCCTCCCCACAGCACCCATTTTGGCTGCTGGTCTTTTCCTCCCTGGCTTCTTTATAGGACATGCATGCTGATCCTCTTTGATTAATTGGGTGAATGCATTCTGTGTATCTGCTCTCCTTGGAGCAACACCTCCCCCCACCTCATGGTGTATGTGAACCACTCCTCATGTACGGATTGTAACGAGCGGTGCCGTGCTCCGGCCCGCGGGCCGCAGGCGCACCCGTGCATCCTCTCCGGGGTCCCTGCCCGGGACGGGGAGGGCTGCTGGCCCCGGGACAGGCCACGGGCGCCCTCATCCTAACCACTCACCTAACCGCGTTCCTGCTCTGTCCGCATCCCCTGCTGGCCGAGGCACGCGTACCCGTTCCCTAGGGCGCTCGCTCGTTCTTGTAAATTTAACGGGCCGGCGCACCGATAATTGGCCGGTTGCCAGGCGCTGCCCCTATTTATTGGTGAGGTCCACAGGAATTCGTTGCTGGATCTATGTTGCCCCGAGCCTTAGAGAAAGCGTTCCTAAATGTCTTCCTGCCTTGCCGTGTACCAGACCTCTTGCTACGTTTCTCGACTTGCGAATCTCTGCCGCCTGCCCTGACCTTCCTGCCTGCCCACGACTACGGTTCCCGCCTCTCGATTCTGTACCTCGCTGCACCTCGCCCGCCACCGCAAGTCCGCCGCATCAGGGGTAGCGACCTGGTAGGACTCCCGCCGCAGCAAGTCTGGTGAATACCGGGACCTACTTAGACTCCGGTCCCTGGCGTGGTTGTTGCCACCGCTTGCGGTGGTCCAGTGGATCCACTATCCCGGCCGTTAAAGTGATTCCTGATTTTTTACATTGACTTGTTTCCTGACCTCACACTCTGTTCACTGTCTGCCCTGACCTTTGGCTGGTCTTAGACCACAAAAGAACTCTACTTGCTTTAAACTATGGACTGTATATCTATACTTCTCATATTCTATTTTAGGTTGACATGTATGAAAGGGTTTGTCACCCTTTTTCTGGCGTATAATGCACCTAACTGAGCCGGCTACAATGTCTAATGCACATAATGAATGTGTTAGGTGCGATGTTCATAAGACTTTACACTTTCTAATGCGCCTAATATGATGGGGACGTTATGGAGGCGTGTCGCACCCCACTCGTAATATTAGACACATATATGAATGTGGTTCGGCAAAACTAGGCGAATTACTGCTCGGACAGGCAGACCTATCTCAATGTGGTCTGCTGAGCCTGAGGAGTCGAAGTGGAGATAGATTTGCTGTACGGGGCAAAAATGTACAATATTTCTCAACTTATACCAGTACAATAATAAAAAGTAATTTATTATAATTATCAAACTATATAAAAATTAATTATTTAAATTTAATGAAAAATATGAACATAAAATATAAAATATATAACATCCCAAAAATATAAAAAATATCTACTATAAAATGTATTTAAAATTAATAGAATCTAAAACAAATGTTACATTAAAGAACATTTATGTTGTTCAGTTTTTTATGTTTAAAATTTTTACTTCATTAAATTTTAAATGTATTTTTTCTGCTCTCACCCTTTACTCTACATACAGCAAGAGCCAGCACAGTACAGGTATTGCCAGGAATTGTGGTCCCCCAAGCAAGATCAGTAAAATAGTTTCTATTGACTGACATTCTAATGACTTCTCTTATTCCCAGCCTGTCTATAACCGTAATACATGTTTGGTGCATTACTTATGCGCCTAAGTTCCGTAATGCGCTTAACACACAGGCGAGGTGCGTCGGACTTTACACACCATTTATGAACGCACAAAAAAACACTTTCATACATCAGGTGCATTATACACTGAAAATGACTATTCACTTTGACACGCCTTCCTTCATACATGTCGCCCTTCGTGTCTGTTATAGCGATGGCAACCTGGGACTCCCAGGCAGTGAAGGTCCCTGTACAGGGCTTAATGGATGAAGACCTTTAACGACCGCCCGCCGCCTTTTGCACTTCACAGCCCTATTCCCAGCGCAACCTCTGTAAGCGCTGGGGAGCAGGGGAAACCTCCGCTCTCCGGCGCTTATCCCTTTGATTGCCACGGTTCATGACCGCAGCATAATCAAAGGACTTTCCCCTGCTCTGTCGGGTGATCGGGACTCCGGTGACCTGACAGAGCCCGGGGAACGGCTGCACAGTCAGCCCTGGGGACCTAGAGTAGCCACAATGCTGTCTGTATAAGAAGCCTTCCCTGATTGCTGCCTGTGTCAAACTGACACAGATTATAATGTATTAGCATATATGAATATGTCAATACATTAAGGCCTCGTTCACATGGCTTATTTCCCCGGTATTTGCAGGATTGAACGATCGTCAATACGTCGGCAAATCCGTCGAAATAAGTCAAGCCTTATTTTCTATTGATTTCAATAGAAAATACGGCTCGTCGTTCACACGACGCGTAGTTCCGTTCCGGATTGCCGCCGCGGATTGACGACGGCAATCCGGACGGAAAAAACAATTCACATGTCAATTATTTCCCGACGGATTCACCATCTCCAATCATTGTAGGTGGTGAATCCGTCGGGAAATCAGTTACAAATACGTGCCACACTTAGTGACACTTATTTGCAACTGATTTTCAACTGATTTCAGAACGTATTTACGATCGGCAATCCGTTGTAAATACATTCTGAAATAAGCCGTGTGAACGAGGCCTAAGTGTAAAAAAAAATGTAAAACAGTTATCCCTCAATGGGATTTAAAAAACAAGAGTAAAACACATAAAAAAGGTGTAGAAATAAATAAATAATAAAATAAAAATAAATATTTAATAAAAAATAATTGTGCATACGTTACACACAAAAAAAAAACCTACACATATTAGGTATCCACATGACCGTAATAACCTGTAGAATTAATCTAACAAGTTATTAAGTGTGAAATTTGAATGGTTTAATAAAACAAAAAAATTGAAAAAAAATTCTGCAATAATTTATAAATGAACTTAAACTATTCCCCTTTAAAAGTACAACTTGTCCTGAATAAAACGAGGCCTCATACAACTGTGTCATTGAAAATATAAAAAAGTTATGACTATTGAAACGCAATGAGGCAAAAACTAAAAAAATGTGCTGGTCATTAAATACTTTTTAGGCATTCGGTTTAAGAGGTTAAACTCCGATTCCTGCTCTGGTTTTACACAAATAAAGTAATTAAGTGACCCAGTGAATCCACTTCCCATCTCCATTAAGTCATTGACAGTATCAGCCATCACTGTACTTATTGCATTCTTTTCATTAACCAGCAAGATCAGAGTTAACTATAGGTTGATCCTGGATGGCAGGGTAGCTAAAATGTGCTGCACGGGTCTGCAGATATAATATAATGCAATTTTTTCATAGCCGTAAAAGGGCTGTCTGATTTTAAAAAAAAAAATAAAACTCTGTTACAAACAGCCCGCAGTGGTAAAAAATAGTATTAAAATTTGGATTGCTAATCCATAGCTGACGATCCAGTGGTCAGTCCGGTCTTTGTTTACTTCTGGTGGGCATGTGACTATTGCAGTCAATCAGTGGCCTAAGCAGTCACTCGCTGTTCCATTGACATCAACGTTCACGACCACTGAAACCACGGGTTGACTGCAGCTGTCAGATGCCAACCGGGTGTAAACGACAACAACATCGACCGCCGTAATGTCAAAGCAGCCAGGGATTAAACAACTAAGCACATTTTTTTGTCTTATTTTTTACTGCTGGGGGGCTATTTTGTATGTTTTATGTTTCTTCGGACAACCCCGTTAATTATAGAAATCACTATTATTTATTGAAATCATTTTATAAAGAAGATTTTTACGACTATTCAATCACCAAACTACATGTGTGTTTCCTTAAATGAAGGTTATAGAAAGGTTAAAATATAGAAAACACTACTGGCTCCATACACGACTGCAGACATAACATAAAACGTTGAATATTGAAAGTATTTCAGCTTTATAAACAGCTTCAGCAGAGACGCATAAGTGATTCCTGGACACATTATACAGAGCAATGCCAAACAATAAATTACATGTAAAATGCAAGAAGAATGTACTAGATGAAATGGCTTTAGGAGAATAAATGCCCTGCCCCTATGTGGGATTTTACGTATTAAATTAATAATTATACAGATATCGTTGCCAATTACTCTCTGATACTATAGTGGTATCTTAACGCGTACAGCTCTTACGTCCAAGAATCAGAGAAGCAGCATCCAGAGGGTAATGTGAAAAACGGATCAAACCATCTTTATTCCTCCATAAGGTGCAGTGTTTCGACTGCAAACTGTTAGGGCGCGTCCCCACGGCAAGGGTTTTCGGCCGGTTTTTCAGCCGGTTTGCGGTTTTTCAGACCGCCTGAAAAACCGGACGAAAATGAGCACAATGGTGCTCTATGCAAAACCTGTGCAGCAGTCCCCACTGCACAGGTTTTGCCGTCGGACGGTTTTGCCGCCGGCGGTCTGGCGGCAAAACATTGTAGAAGCACAATCTTCCGTCAGGTTTCCCGACGGATGCTGTGCTTCTCCATGGGCGGGGGGAGGGCTGTTCTCTGCTCATCGTGGAGAAAAGCCGTCCCCGTCCCCCGCGGCCGTGGGGACGGGCGCAAAACAGGACAAATACCGACCGGTTTGCCGGCCGGTATTTGTCCTGTGCAGTGGGAACGTGCCCTTACGATCCTGCATCTTGCCTTTGACCCTGTGTATGCCGTGACTGCCAGCATGGTAATAGTTAATCAGTGCTCAGCTGATGCCCATACCATTCTCTAGGGTAACTATATAGGCTCTCGTTTTACTTAGTGCCTTAGATTTTACTGCACTCAGTTTTCTGAGTTGTGCTGGTTTGTTGCTGCACTGCTTCTCTGACCATTCCTGTTTCTGTTCTTCCTGGCCTTTGTTTGTGCATGTTTTGTATTCTATTTGCCCCTCTAATCCTCAAGGATCCACTTTCCTGCATTTTATGTTTATTTTTTGGTCAGTTCCATCTGCATGTTGTGCAATAAAAGTCCTTCTCTGTAGTAAACATCACATAATCTCAGGCCCTGAAATATGGTTGTAAGATCTGTCTGCAATCAGGTTGAGGACCTATTTAACCTGGCTGAGAGTCCTTGATTGAATGCTAAGGCGTTTTGGATGGCTGACCCTACTGACGATCCTATGCCTGCTGCCACGTCTGCTGATGATCCTGTGTCTGCTGCCACGTCTGCTGTCGATCCTGTGCCTGCTGCCATGTCTGCTGATGATCCTGTGCCTGCTGCCATGTCTGCTGACGATCCTGTGTCTGCTGTTACATCTGCTGATGATCCTGTGTCTGCTGCCACATCTGCTTACGATCCTGTGCCTTTTGCCACGTCTGCTGTCTGTACTGTGCCTGTTGCCACATCTACTGCCTGCCCTGTGTCTGCTGCCACACCTGCCTGCCTGGTTTTCAGTGCCACCCCTGCCTGCTCGGTGTCCAGTGCCATGCATGCCTGCCTGGTGTCCAGTGCCACACCTGCCTGCATGGTGTCCTGTGCCACGCCTGCCAGCCTGGTGTCCAGTGCCATGCCTGCCTGTCTGGTGTCTAGTGCTACCTCCCTCTATGATCTGATCTTTAGTGTCATTACCGTCATTACCGTCATTCCATGGTGCAAGTTGAGGGTCTGGAAGCCTCTTATAAAACGGGGGGGTACTGTTACGATCCTGCATCTTGCCTTTGACCCTGAGGGCTGTTCTATATATGCCATGTCTGCCAGCACAGCAATAGTTAATCAGTTAATCCGCACTCAGCTGACACCCATCCCATCCTCTAGGGGAACAGTATAGTCCAGGTTCTGGTTTTACTTGGTGCCTGAGATTTTGTTGCACTCAGTTTTCTGAGGTGTGATGGTTTGTTGCTGCACTGCTTCTCTTCCCCCTTTCCTGTTGTTGTTCTCCCTGGCCTTTGTTTGTGCCTGTTTTCTGTTCTGCTGTTTTCCCGACTTATCCTCAAGGATCCACTCTCCTGAGTTCTATGTCTGTTCCATCTGCTTGTTGTGCAATAAAAGTCCATCTCTAAAGTAAACGTCACGCAAACACAGTCTTTATCCAGCATGATAAGGTGCAAAGTTTGTAATTGAAACATTGTACCTTATGAAGGGATAAAGATGGCTTGATCCATTTTTCACATTACCCTCTGGATGCTGCTTCTCTATTTGATTCTTGGACATCAATATTTTACCCTGTGGATTCAAGGATTGGAAGCTTTGCATCATTCGCAAGTAAAGCTCTGTATTTTATTGAAACAGTGTAAGTTACGTTGACAGTCTAAATATAATGTGAGGGCTGAATAGTGATGTTCTGCTATCGGCATCATCTATCCCAATATAATCGTGCTTGCGGATGTATGACTAATTCTCTAAGGTAGTAATGATATAGTAGAAGTGGATGTTTCAAACTATACACAGCCTATATGAACTAGGGTTGCTAATAGTGTAGATCGAACTGTTCGAGAAAAGTTAGGTTCGAGTCGAGCTTCACGATTTTTTAGAACTCGAGCCGTACTGAACAGTTTGCGGTTCATTGGAGTAATTGTTCGAGTTTGACATGGAGTTTGACATGCTATTTTAATAGTTTTCATGTCCGAAAATTGGCTTCGCCGCCGCAGTTTTAAGGCGCATTAAATCAGTGTAAAGTGCACCTGAAAGTATGATCCTCTCAAAAATCTGGCATCAGGTATACCTTGCATAGTAAACATAATGCACCTAAAAAGGCGCATTGCGCAAATTGCAGCACATAGCTTGTCATTGGTAGTGTATGTAATACACCTATCAAGGCTCATTGCGCAAATCGCACAGTGTATGTAACGCGCCTATAAAGGCGCATTGCGCAATGGAGGCACATAACATATCATTTCTAGTTTATGTAATGTGCCTCGATAGGCGCATTGCATAATGGAGGCACACAGTGTATCATTTTTAGGCGTATTACAATGTGTCGTATCCGGCGTAAAATGTGCCTAGTTTTGGTGTATTGTTATGGATGGTAATTACAGCTTTTCCTCACCTGTATAGGTATAAAAATTTACCCGTACAACTTCATGGGGTTTGAAGTCCGCGGTTCGACTCGAACTTGAACATTTTACTGTTCGCTCATCACTAGTTGCCAATTTTACTACCATTTTACTTACAAAATGGAGGTATAATAAGTTTTAAGTAAGTAACAAGTTTTAAGTAAGTAATAAATTTTGGTCCATACGACCCTTTTTTGTTGTAAAAAATATCAAAATGTCGTGAAAATTTAGAAAAATTTGCCATTTTCAAAGTGCAAACATTTCTGTGCGTAAAACAGATCGTTATGCCACACAAACTTGTTTATAACCAGCATCTACCATGTGTCTATTGTACGTTGGCATAATTTTTTAAATGTCTTTTTTTTTATGACATGCTTAAAAATTTAGTAGTAAATTTTCACATTTTAAAGAAAATTAGCAAAATGGCTTTTTTTAGGGGATGGTAAAGTTCTAAATTGACTTTGAGGGGCCTGTATGTCAGACACTTCCACAAATGACACCATCTAAAAAGTTTCACCCATTAAAGTATTCAAAACAACATTCAGGAAGTTTGTTAATCCTCTAGATGTTTCACAGCAATGAAAGCAAAGTGGAGATGAGATTTCAAAATTGTAATATTTATCCATTATTTACTGGAACAAGGTAAATGTTATCAAGTAAATCCAACTCATAATCGATTCCCCTGATTCTGCTGTTTTTAGAGATATCCTATACGTGGCCCTAGTGCGCTTTTTGACTAAACCAGAAGCCTCAGGATAGGAGAAGCGCCTACGGACTTTTGGGGTTTAAGATGCTCGAACTTAATAAACACCCCTTAAAAGACCTCATCTGGGAAACTACACCCCTTATAGAATATATCCATGGGTGTAGTGAGTATTTTGACCTCACTAGTGTTTCACAGATTTTTTTCTTTAGTCTTGGGCTGTGAAAATGAAAAATATTTTTTTTTCCCAATAATCTGCAGTTCTTTCTGAAAATGTTTCATTTTCACTAGGAATCCTGGGAAAAAAAACAACCTAGAATGTATTACGCAATTTCTTTCAATTTTGGCAATACCGTATGTGTGACTGTAAACTGCTGTTTAGGTATATGGCAGGGTATACAAGGGAGAGAGCGCTATTTGACTTTTGGAACACAGATTTTGGTGGGTGCCATTCGCATTTACAAAGCCCCCAAAGTACTGGAACAGGTGAAACTTTCCAGAAGTCACCCCATTTTAAAACCAACACTCCTAAGGGAACTCATCTAAGGGCGTGCTATGTATTTTGGACCCATGGGTGTTCCACATTTTTTTTAGCATTGGGCCGTGAAAATGTAGAAAAAAAACCAGCAATTCCACCATGGTTTTTTGGTTCATTTTTACAGTGTTCGCCGTGCGGTATAAATGACATGATAACTTCAATATGTGGGTCGATACGATTACAATCATATCAATTCTATATAGTTTTACTTCATTAACACAATAGAAATGCATTTGTAAAAAAAATGTTTTTTATATTGTAATAGTCTGATAGCCATAACTTTTTTAATTTAAAAAAAAAATGTGTATACAGTATATGAAGCTTTAGAAGGGCTTGTTTTCATTGATACCATTTGGGGTTGATATGATGCTTTGATTGTTTTTTATAAAGTAATGCCAAATATGTGTACTTCATTTTTTTAAAATCTTTTTTGGTGTGATTGGCATTTGTAAAGGTAAATAGGTGGCATACATGTTTTTATTTTATATTTTTGTGTTTTACTTTTTTTTTTTTTTTTTTTCTTTTTTTTACCTGTCCCCATACAGGACTTGAATCAATGATCTTTAGTTCACTTTTATAATACATAGCAATACATACAGTACTTTTATGTCTGGACTGCCTGTGACGTCACCACATTGGTGATTGACAGTCACCATGGTGATGAGAGTCCCAATACATAGCAGAAAAGGCATGTCCAGCTATGTATTGTAACGATCTACAGATCGCAGAAGTCAAGTTCCCTATGGGGAAAAGTGTGTATAGTGAAAAAACTATAACATAACAGAAATTGCCCCAAAAAAGATAAAAACTAAAAAAAGTACACATATTTGGTATCACCACATGCGTATTGACCTCGCCTATAAATCTGTTATATAGTCCGCATGATGAACGGCGTAAAAACAACAACAACAAAAAAAAACAATGGCTGAATCTAGCTGCATATAAAATGCAATAAAAAGCATTTAAAAAGTCATATAAGCCCCTAATGAAAACGTCAGTGCAGCTTGCAAAAAAAGGCCCTTACACAGTTTCATACAAGGCAAAATCAGAAGATAGCGATGCATAAATATTGTTTTACATAATAAAAATACTTTTTTGCTTTTTTCTAAAGTGCTATAACATAAAAAGCATTATAAATTGGGTATTGCCATAATTGTATCGACCTACAAGGTAAAACTAACATGTCACGAATACTACACAGTAAAAAAATAAAAATAAAAAAAACTACCAAAACTACTGTATTTTCTTCATCCTGACTCCCCAAAAAACAGATTAAAAGGAGAGCAAAAACCAAGCATCCTCAAAAATTACAAATAAAAACGTCAACTCAACCTGCAAAAAACAAGCCCATATACAGCTCTGTACACAGAAAAATAAAAAGGTTATGAGTAGAGATGGGCGTATTGATTCTAACAAAGTGGAATTCGTTTAGAATTTCAGGAAAGCTTCAGTTCTGAACGAAGTCGAAGTTTGGGGGACTTCGGGTGAACGAAGTGTGCTTTTGATTGATAAAATGGCTGCGAGCACATGGCGTTACATGGGGCAAACACTCTGGAGGAAAAAGGGGCATAGCCTGCATGACATGTGCAGAGATAAAGCCAATCAGGACCGGGGGAAATTCTTTTAAACGTCACCGCACTATATAAGTCCGGGGCGCGACGCAGGGAGCTCACATCCTCTCACTGTACTGATTAGGGAAGGTGCTGCCGCGGTGCTTGTAATAGCTCTTACTGAAGAACTCATTTTTATACAGCGTTTTTTTGGGGGGTGCACAGCTTGTCTCAGAGACTGCTTTTTAACGTTCTATTTCTGATTTTTGGGGTAAATTTGGATCTGAAGTCCAGTGTGCGTCCACTGCAGCTGCATATACATTTTAATGCTATCTGCTAACAGCCATTGAATATCCAAGGGGATCTAAGCCAGTTTCTGTTGTATTCATTTAAAGAAACAGGTTTTTTTCAATACAACTACCACTTCATTTTTGGCTGCTCAATTCTCTTGCGCAATTTACATCCAGGGGTTAATTAAGCGTTGTTTTTCTGCTGTGGGGACTCCAAGAAACCGTCTTTTTCACCGCCAAAGAATACAATTTTCCTGTAGCCTAATTTACAAGCGAAGGTTAATTACAATTTTTTTTTCTTGTTGTGTAGCATAAAAAATATGCCATTGTAACACGCTACAAAGCTAGTAGTTTGTGGCTGCTCAATTCTTTTGCGCAATTTACATCCAGGGGTTAATTAAGCGTTCTTTTTCTGCTGTGGTGACTCCACTAAACCGTATTTTTCACCGCCAAAAAATACATTTTTCCTGTAGCCTAATTCACAAGCGAAGGTTAATTACAATTTTTTCTCTTGTTGAGTAGCTAGAAACACGCCATTGTAAACCGCTACAAAGCTAGTAGTTTGTGGTTGCTCCATTGTTTGGCGCAATTTACATCCAGGGGTTAATTAAGCGTTGTTCTGCAGTTGTACTCAAAGGTAAAACGAAGAAATTCTGTAGCATAATTCATATCCAAGGTTAATTAAGCCTTTTGTGCTTTTATATTCAGTAAAATACACAAATTTTTAAAAAGGCACATACAAGTCAATTTTTCCCGCCCATTTGTGGAGAGCAATTTATATCCAGGGGTTTACCAAGCTTGTTACTGGGTTTCATTGGAGTCAAATACAGGGGGTATATATCATATACAGATATCTTCATCAAACAGTGTCTGTACATTTTAGAACAAACAGATGTCAGACAGAGAGGGGCAGGCTCTTCAAACCTGCGAGTGGCAGTGGCACAAACATTCCCGGAACAGGCCCAGGTCGCAGCACGCAAGGGGGCGTTGAAGCAGGGGTCACTCGTGAGGCCACAACTGCGCTGTCATCTAGCGGCCGTGTGTTGTTCAGCAACCCAATGGTTCTTGATTGGTTGACATAGTCATCCACTTCTCCCAGATGACATCTGGACAACCCAGTCAAGAGTCGGTGGGAACGTCAGACACAACCCTTAGTTGGCATGGCCCGGGAACGGGTCAGCGGCCCTCACCGGTCCTCAACCCGCCTCTGTCCCATCCGGTTCCCTCAGCCAGAGATCTACTATGTGATCTGGGCTCAGCGCCACTGTATAGCGAGGATGAACAATTTGAGGAGGGCAGTCAGCAGCTACTTGGCAGCGAAGAAATGGGGCCAATATCCCTGATTCTTGAAGTAGACGGCAAAGTATAGATGTTGAGAGTGGCATGGGAGGTCAACATCTCTGCATACCAAGACCGGTGATGAGGACAGCAGTGACGATGAAACACAAATAGATGATGATGTAGCCGACCACACTTGGTAGCCGGGTGAGGCAAGGGGCGTCATCATCGTCAGGAGAAGAGGGCATCAGCTTGCACGTCAGGCAGCGGCGCAGCCAGCAAGTGGGTTGTGTGGCCGTGAGTCAGCAGGATAGCTGACAGTGTGAGGTCAGGAGCCAAGCGGCCACAGGGTTAAAAAACCCGCTTCGCAGGTCAAGAAAGTAGTGGCACAGGGGCTCAGCGAGGGCAGCGGCGGCAGTAGTCACTCAGTGGCAGCGGTTGGGGTAAAATCCGATACTCGGGGCGTGTGCAGTTCTTTGCTAAGACACCGGAGGAGCCGAATATGGGTATATGTAGAATCTGTAGGCAGAAATTGAAGCGTGGCCGGGGAGCAAACATTGGCCCCAGGGGCCCTGCGTCAACACATGAAACCATCCCATGGGGGGCCGGGGGAAAAAAAACGGGGCTCAGAGGGTGGGGGTTTCACCCCTCCCCGCCACGCAGCAGAAAGCACGCCCGTGGCAAAAACATGCCTTTTGCGGGCCACCCCGGGGCCTCCCCCCACCTTGCAAAAAGGGAGCTGTTTCTTTTTGAAATCATCCCCCGGGTTCCAAATGCCCCTGCCCCTCGCTATTTCCAGGGCCCCAAGCAGTGTTCACGAGGGGATTCCCAAAGAAAACAACAAAATGCGAAAAACCCATCCAAAGGGTTTGAGAAGCTGACCGTACTTTTCCCAAAGGGTTTTTTGGTGCGGCACCCCTCCCTTTCCAAATGGTGGACTTTTGAAACCGTTCAGGAATTTGGTTTTGTGCCGAGCCGAAAATGGAGGTTCCAACCCGTCATTTTTTTTCCAAAAAAAGGAAAGGACCACATTAAAAAATTTTTAGAAAAGGGGAAACAGAGGAACTGCTCCGCGTCATGCAGCAAAAAAATCGATTTTGTGGGTTTCTCCCCCCAATTTGCCAAACCCGGAAACCATTTTAAAGGAAATGGGAGGAACGGGGCCGGGGCCTGCATGGGGGAGGGTTGGTCCTTGCGCCCTGAATGGCGCAAGTGTTAAATTTGGGTTTGGGAAAAAGGGTTTCCCTGAAGTCTTCCCGTTTTTCAGAAGATTCTGAAATGGCCAGAAACTGTGCAGGGCATTTTCATCCTTTCCAAAAGCAGGAACCCCCTCCTCGATTTTCAGCGGGCAGAAGGGCCCCCCCCAACACACTCTGATTTTGTGATTTTTCCCCCACCCTTTGGGAATTCCCGCCTGCAAAAGTTGGAGCGACTTTTATGAAAAGAGAAAGGCCTTTAAACGATTTTTTGTGTCCAGGCGGACAGGAGTACCCCCCTGTGAAATTTTGTGTAAACCGTGGCAGCCTCAGGGGCGTGACACCTGCCGTTTTTTGAGGCCTTTCGGGGGAGGCCACGTTTTTTGTGTCAGTCCCCGGACTACGGGATGAAAAACGTCTTTCCACTGCTTATTTCCTGGAACGGATGCTGAAAAATTTCTGTTTGGGCAGGGGACTGGGGACGTGGGGACAAACATCTCGGGGCCCACATGATTCCGGTGGGGGACAAAAAATGGAGGAGGAGGAGGGGGGAGGACATTGGGCAAACCCTTTGTCGGGGAAAAGATTTGGATTTTTTTACCCGGGGGTTGACAAAAAAGGGGAGGAAGGAGAGCTGGAGGAGGTAGATGGAGTTTGGGGAAACGGGGCCAGATGCCCCGCAAGCACCGTGGCAGTATACAGGGGAGATGGAGGCGGGGACCCCCTTTGGGAGCACTTGGGCCAGATGGCCCGCCCCCAAAATGCGGATTTCCCTGGCTAGTGACGCCGAATAGTCAGCACCCGGGCCCAGAGGATGATTCCCGGGTTTCCCCCCTACTGGACCCGCAAACCGGTCCCAAAATGGACCCCTTTTTCCCCAAAGCTTTTTGGAGGGGGGGACAAACTCAAATATATGGGGAAAATCCCCGTAGTCAGTTGGCCGTGCCAATTGCGGCATCCCCTCCTTTTAACGGGGTCGGGGAAACCGGGGGGGTTCTTCAGGGGTCATTACTACTGCCCCCAGTGTTTGGGGGAAGGGGGGTGGGTGGGGAGCAAAACCAGCTCCATCAGCAGCAACCAAAACTCTGGAGTACTGATGAGAAACTTCCTTTAAATCCGCCTGTGGGAGGGGGGGGTCGCCAGCAGCAGCAGGACCCTGGACCCGCCCCTAAACCCAAACAGGTGGTGGCCAAACCTTGGACAGCACCGGGCCACCCCATTTAAAAGGGATCCGTTTGGCAAATGGGAAACCAAAAGGGAATGTGTGGGGGGCAATTCCCGAGTTTCAGTGGAGAAGCTGTCCCGGGCCGGGCCATTTAAGTGTGGAAATCAGAGCGGGTGTCCAGTGCGGCGGGGGGCCATCTTTACCCCAAAAGGAAAACCCGTTTTCCCCAGGGGAAAATTTTGGAAAGCTGACCTTTGTAAAGGAGGGAAAAAAGGCTTTGGATGGGCCCGGGTTTTCCCACACCCAACCCCTTAGGCTTTAACTACATCAGCCATGATGCCTCACCCAAACTGTGAGAAAAGAGTTGGATTCAAACTACCCGCCTCAGCCACTATTCCCGATGCCCCCCCCACCGATGCCACACATCCTTTTTGACGGTTTTCTCCATCTGCCCCAACCTTTACGGAAACCCGGTATTGCCCCACCCCCACACCCTGTCATTGTGCCCCTGTCTGAAAACCCCATGCTGCTGTTTTTGTGGTGCCATGGGCATTCCCCCACCGGTTTACATTGTGCCAATTCTGACCTCTTTCTGGTTTTCCTTTCCGCTGCCGTCATTTTTCCCCTCTCGTCTTTTTCCACTCTGTTTGGGGGACTACTTTTTTGCCACCTCCAGAATTTTCTTGGGGCCCACTGTTGCCTCATTTCTGCTTTCTGCCCGTGACCTACACACTCTTCATTTGTGCCACCGTCGACCTCTTTCTGCTGCCGCCGTCCCCCTTCCCCCTCCCGTTTTGTTCCAAAACTGTGGGTACTAGTTTTGCCACCTCCAGAATGTTTATTGTGGGCCCCTTTCCCGACCTCATGCTCTGGTTTGGTGGGTGGCCCGTGGGCCTGAAAACGTGTCATTGGGGCCACTGTTGCCTTTGGGTGTGCTGTGGCTGTGCCGAGGGGCACACTGGTTTCATTGGCCACCCCTCTGATCAAGCTGCTGCCAATTTACCCTCCCCCTCTTTGTAAATTTTGCCACTCTTGTGGACTTACCTTCCCAATTTTTTTCCCCCCTCCGAAAAGTCCCTTGTGCCCTTTTGACCCCATGTGCTTTCCGCCGTCACCTATCTCTGTCTTTTGCCACTTGTGGCCTTTCTTCTGTTTTTACCCCCTTCGAATGTCATTGTGCCAAAGGTTTGGGCCTCAGTTTTGCTGCCGTGACTTAACACTGTGTCTTTTTTTTCCACTGTTTACCTCTGCTGTTTCTGTGGGGTGTGCCCCTTTAAACCCCACCCCGTGTATTGGTTTCCAACTGCTGACCTCATGCTGTGTGTGGGCTCCCCTGACCTACACACTATGTCATTGTGCCACTGTCTGACCTCATGCTGCTGCCACGGTCACCTCCACTCTCTGTCATTGTGCCATTCTGTGGCCTACTCCATTTTTTTGCCACCTCCAGAATGTCATTGTGCCACTGTCTGACCTCATGCTGTGCCGCCGTCACCTCCACTCTCTGTAATTGTGCCACTCTGTGGCCTTCTACTGTTTTGCACCTCCAGAATGTCATTGTGCCACTGTCTGAACCTTCATGCTGCTGCTGCTGTGGACCTACACACCGTGTCATTGTGTCACTGTCTGACCTCATGCTGCTGATGTGGCTGCTGCCGTGACCTAAACACTGTGTCATTGTGACACTGTCTAACCTCATGCTGCTGCTTTGGCTGCTGCCGTGACCTACACACTGTGTCATTGTGCCACTGTCTGACCTCATCTGCTGCTGTGGCTGCGGGCCGTGACATACACCCCTCGTCATTGTGCCACTGTCTGATCTCATGCTGCTGTTTGGCAGCAGCCGTGACCTACACCCTGTGTCATTGTCCCACTCTGTGGCGTACTCCTGTTTTTGCCCCCTCCAGAATGTCATTGTGCCACTGTCTGACCTCATGCTGCTGCTGCCGTGACCTATACACTGTGTCATTGTGCCACTGTCCGACCTCATGCTGCTGCTGTGGTTTGCGCCGGACCTACACACTCTGTCATTGTGCCACTGTCTGACCTCATGCTGCTGCTGTGGCTGCTGCCAATGACCTACACACTGTGTCATTGTGCCCATCTGGGGGCCTACTCTTTTTTTTGCCACCTCAAGAATGTCATTGTGCCACTGTCTGACCTCATGCTGTGCTGCTGTTGATGCCGTCAAGTCCACACTGTGTCATTGTGCCACTCTGTGGCCTACTCCGGTTTTTCCACCTCCAGAATGTCATTGTGCCACTCTCTGACCTCATGCTGCTGCTGTGGCTGCTGCCGTGACCTACACGCTGTGTCATTGTGCCACTCTCTGACCTCCTGCTACTGTGGCTGCCGCCGTCACCTCCACACTCTGTCACTGATGTTGCCACCTGACCCTCAGCTTGTTTTTTTTCCAGCTGTCGCTGCCATGACTTATCAGGCTACATTCCCCCTTCATTTTTTTGGTCAGTTTTGCCCTTTTAAAGTGCCCAGGGAATTTTATAGTGAAGCGTTTTCTAAGAGCGGGGGCAGTCCCATGTGCGTGTCATACTAAAACACAACATTGTATGAAGACCAAACCAAGCTCCCTCTGCATATTTAAGCAATGGCACAACGTTCTACAGGGACCCTGCAGGCTCTGTGCAGCTGGAAAAAAGCTGTTTTTTTAATGTGATTCTCCCAAAGTAATTCGGAACGAAGTTATTTTTTATCGGGAAATTCGGCGAAGTGATGGAACCGAATTTCGAGAAATTCGCCCATCTCTAGTTATGAGTCTCAGATTTTGGTGATGCAAAAAACATGTTTTCTTTTTAATTTAAAGTGTTTTGTCGTGTAAAAGCAGTAAAACATAAGAAATATGCAAATTTGGTATTGCTGTAATCGTATCGAGTTTCGAAGGTAACATGTCATTTATAACACATTGTGACCGCTGTAAAATAAATAAACATAAAAAACATTGCCAAGGTTGCTGTATTTTGTTCATCCCGCCTTTCAAAAAGTTTGATAAAAAAGCGATCAAAGTATTTTATGAAGTCTATAATGGTACCGATGCAACGTCAACTCATGCCCCAAAAACTAGACAAAAACAAGCCAAATAGTGCTCCCTCCCTTGTACACCTTGCCATGCACCCAAACAGCAGTTTACACCTACCTATTGCATATTGCCAAACTTAGAAGAAAATATATTTTGGGTTGCCTTTTCCCAGAATTTCTTCTGAAAATGAACAAGATTATTGGAAAAAATATATTTTTTAGATCTTTACAGCCTAACATTATAAAAAAAAATGAGAAAAATTATTGGGTCAATTACTCCCCACAATCCTAAATAGCTCCCTTTAAAAGGTGTAGTTTTTCCCGATAAAGCTTTTTGAATTTAATTGGGGTTTTAGCAGGGTTAAGGGGTCCGAATATGCCCGTAAGTTCCGAAGCTTCCTTACCCCCCTCTACCACACCAGGGAAATTTTACAGAGGGGAGAATAGGTAAAAGGGGGGTGGAAAAGGAGAATTCTAAATATTTGGATAAAACTGAAGAACGAGTTGGGCTGGGGAATCCAAGGCGTCGACTGGAATGGAGAAAAAGGGGAAAATAATGACTCATGAGGAAAGGGAAAGCTCATCAGATGCGACATTCCCTTGGTCCTGATTTTATGTGTGACCGAACTTGTCTAACTCAATTATTGCTATATGGCGGTGTTGTAGGTATATTTCGTTGTATAGTGGGTTAGGGGGGGTTTACTTTTACTTCTTGAATTTTTTTATAGTTTTGTTTTTTTAGAAAATTGTAGGGCGTGACCAAGGGAAAAAACCCGGTGGTGAAAAATTTTTGTTGGGGGTGGGGGGGTGGAGGAGGATATGGATGGAGATACTTAGCAATGTGTCTATCATATGTTAGACTGTGAAAGATGTGTGAGACAGACAGACATGTATATGTCTAACTTGGTATTATGTACTACACAATACAGTTCTGTTTTGCGCCCTGTATGATGTGTTAAAATGGATGCATTTGTGTCTGAGAAGCAGGTAATATTTTCATTTACAATAGCTGTAGGGTGGGCCCCCAAGATTAATTCCCTCAGTCTGACACTGATCATTGCTCTCTAAAAGTCATTGCAGTCCACTTGAGCTCTGTTAGCTTACAGTTTTGAGGTACGTGCTGAAGAAGTTTCACTACTGTTTTTTTACAAAATGTTAATGTATTTGAGCACATATAGTAACAAATACTGATCAGAAAAACGCTCTTTTATTACTGACCAGTGAAAGTTACGTTTAAGTATCCCATGCTATATACCGGCTGTTGGTTATGGCTTATGCACTATACAAAGCTTAGCACAGGTTACACAGTGGCACGTGGCTTCCCAGGCCTGGTTGAGTCTTTATTCAAGCATACCTCAACATTTAGTACAAGAAGCAGTTACATAGTTAGTACGGTTGAAAGAAGACACGTGTCCATCAAGTTGACTATCATATGAAGAAATGACAGTTCCTATGATGAGAGACTACAGATTTTTATTTTGAAAAGTATTGATTTTTTATTTAAAAAATAACTATTTCAAATTTGATGGGCAATATTAAAGGGATTGTCTCACTACATCAATTCATCTCACCTCAGTCCTGTTTTCTTGGTTTCATTTTGAATTCAGGGGCGTGTTTTCTGGCTTCCACTAGACTGCAGTAGAAGCCAGTCTGTAGCTATAGCAACCAGTGCTGGCAGCCTATCAAGAGAGATCAAACAGGTCGGGTAACAAATAACAACCTGAGGAGCTGATGCAGCCCATACAAGAGGGGAAATATCTCAGAATAGGTAGGACACTTTTGAGGGAAACACATATTGCAAAGTGACTTCTTTTTGCAAGATCTTTAACATAAAAAGCAATCCTTGTAGTGAGACAACACCTTTAAGTACAGCAACTGGGGGACCCTATCGGTGTAACATAGATAGCAAATTTATTTATGGCATGGTGGGAGCACCATGGCATATTTAATGAACATATTACCTTTGGCCATTGTATCCGGTAGTATGGGCGCTACATCGACCTCCTAATTGTGTGGGATCATGATGTAGCACCCATACCTGTGGACATGGCCGTGTTCCTGCCTCTGTCCTGTCATTACGCCGCGGCTTCTGCTGCAAACCATGGACGTGCCTGTGTTCCTGTCGCAGATCGTGTTGCGGTGCCGTTGTCACAGTGAACGCTCCTGTCGCCTCTTCTTACCCATGTGTGGTAGCTGTGCACCTTTCCCTTGCTGGCCATGCTTCTCCTTCATCTTGGCTGCTGCCCTTTTTCCTTGTTGTGGCGGCTACATCTTGCTCTCATTTATTCCCACAGTGTGCAGCAGGGTTGGGCTTCCTCTCCCAATCCCCTTCCACCTGTGTGGTTATAAGCCTGCTTCTCCGACCCTGCCTGATCCTTGTTGTCTTATGTTGTGTTGTTAGTGGTCTGTTGTGTGATGTTGTGTAATGTTGTATCATGTTGGTGTCCTTGTGGAATCCTCTATGTTGTTTGTTGGTCTCCATGCTGGTTTCCATGTGTCTGTCTGAGTCTTTGTCTGTGAGTTTCCTTGCCATGTTCTAAATGTCTGTGTTCTTGCCATGTATAAATCAGGAAAGTTTGCTTACCCTCCGCTGATGAAATAAACAGTCTCGTGACTCCACCGGGTTCCAAGCTGTCGGCTACAGCTAAGGAACGCACACATTCAGCCTCCAAACAAATGGAAAAAGGAGTCCCGGACCAAGGGGATATAAAAATAACAAATACCTTCTTTATTGGAATCCTTTAAAAGACATTTCAAACAGCAAACAGCATAAGCTTAGGAGAGGGTGTTATACCATAATTGCTGTGTTTGCTGCTTGCCTTGTCTTTTAAATGATTCCAATAAAGAAGATATTTGTTATTTTTTATATTCCCTTGGTCCGGGATTCCTTTTTCCATTAGTTTGGAGGGGGAAAGTGTGCGTTCTTGCCATGTGTCTGCCATGGTTCTGCCGGTTGCCTTGTGAGTTTATGCCTTGGTTCCTAGCCAGTTTCCTAGAGCTTGAAGCTCTGCTTTGTCTCCTGTCATGTTCTTGGTGTTGTTTCCTGTTTGTATTTGTTTTGTACCTTGCCCTCCATTTAACCTTCCTGTTTGGCCATACGGACTGTTTAGTTCTTTTTCTATGTCTATTCTATTCTGTACCAACACGTCTCTACCCTAGTCTGTTGTATCATTGTCTCTATTCCTGTTGGTGCTTAGCTTTGGCATTTCTAACCTGTCAAGATAGTTACGCCCCTTTGGAGCAAGCCTGACAGTGGTCCAGTGGGTCCACTACCCGCTTTACCCGCTTACCCGTTACACTGATTTTATGACATATGTCAATAATAATTGTTGTAATTTACAATGATCTCATCAAATAGAGAAGGAAAGTATACCAAGTGGACATTAAACTGACAGGACAGGTGGAAAAATGGAAAGTATGGACAACATTGTTTAGGAAACAAAATTGTGGTAACACCATACTCAGAGCGAATAGCTGCTATTCTCCTCATACCTTGGCCTCCATCCTGACTGGGAATTTATAAGAGCGCTGAGAGCCTGTACGTTAGACGAAGTTTATTTAAAAAAAAATGCTATTACTAAAGTTAGAGGAAAAACACAACAGCCGTTGTTGCACAGTAGAGAGATACACAAAACCAAAAGAAAATCTAAAGAAAAGTTTTTCTCTACCCCATACAGTAGTATTTTTTTGGCCATAATTTTTTTTTTTTTACAAAAATATTTCTATACTTAGGCAGGTTCCTTTATAGACAGAAATGGTAGATAGAGGTATAGTATCTTTCCCAAAAAGAAACAAAACGTTAGGAGGAGAAATCATTCCAAACTATTATAGCAGTAGACAAGAAAGCAGTATCTATCTGAAATCGTTTTTTTGATGCAGAACTATGAGATGTAACACTTGCAGATACGCTAGGAAAACAAAAAGCTTTAAAAGAAATCTTCGCCTGCAGGTGAAGATATACAGCAAAGTAAGCTGTTTTTATTCACACACTGGTCCGACATTACATAAGTGGAAACATTTTAGTTAGTATATGTACTGTATATATCTCTTGTACCACTCCAATTTCCTCACAGATTGTAAGTTCTTTTGAACAACTCCTTCACTTCCTTTGTGTGTAAATTGATAATTAGTTTTTTACAATGTAATGTCTTATTTTCTTTGTACATGTACCCTCTTTATTGTAAAGTGTATAAGTTGCTGCTATATAGACAAAGATTATTATTATTACTATTCTATAATTTGTATTATAATCTTCCATTTTTTTTATATTCTTAGGGTTTTTTTTTCAGCTACTGTGAAAATGGCATGGTCAAAAGGTTCATGGATGTAAATATAAAGCAGCCATCATGCTTCTTTGACTCTCATTTGCCTTTCTTGGCTTTCTCCTGAAAAAAGCATGGCAAGCCAATTATAGTCGACAGAAACTACTGCTGCCACTTTGCTGCAGCAGTTGGCAGGGGCACAGACATCTTAGCAATAACCCATTAATGTCTCTATTGAAACAACCCCTTTAATTTGATCACAACATCAGGACATAAAACCAATGTAACAATGCATGTGTACTCGCTTTCACTCGTTAACAGGCAGGCAGCATGGACTGTTAGGGCACGAGTTTAATAATAGCTGATTTACCTTTATAGCCTTTTTACATTAGATTGCCGGTTAGATTACACGTCGATTCTTTGGTTGGCTTATTTTTTGGCATTTTCTGACATTTCCTTTTTCCACCTAACCATTTACATAATTAGTTTCTGTATCTGTGGTTACTTTCTTATGCCAGTAATATTCTACAAAAGCCAACTGCATCTTATTTCTCCAGAAAGAACGAGGAAGGATCCTATGGAGAAACTAGTGATGGATGGGAATCTTTGTAACATCACACTGCAGCAGGACACACTTTTAATAACAAGATTAAAATACTGTAAGATTTATGCTAGACTGAGCTTGGAGCCTTAGTCATACTCTAAATATAGAGCTCAATTCTAACTGCTTAAATCTAGTTGAAAGATACAAATCTTATGAATTCAAGTTGGACGAATCGGATGATATTCACCTCCATTCCTACAAGCCTTAAAGAGGTATTAAGGGTTGAACATAAAAAGGTTGCTGTTCATACAATGAAAGGTTTACAATTTTCTGATATCCTTTCCAGATCAATTTCTCAGGATCTTTGCAATCTCTATTTGCAGTCACAGAATAGGAACCCTGTTGTTTAAAGCCAGGGACTACAAATCGTTCCCGGTTATCTGTGATGGATAACTAGAGATCGATATAATTTTTTTCACAATAGACATAATTGGTCTAATCATAGGAACAAACAGCTTCTTTTGCTAGGGGGAAATATAGTATTGCATGGTGGCCATCCAGAGGATCTATGTTTGATGGAGAGATTGCCTCTGCTTGTTAATAGATATACACTCTTAGAGGAGGATCCTGAGCACTGGAAGCCCTTCTATGATGCACTCATGCTTTAAGGCATTCAGATAGCATTTATCTGGCCTTGCAACACTTCCCTTGCACCAGTAAGGAGGCTGAAGGATATATGATGATCCTCAGCGTGCTGGGTGCCAGGCTGGATCATCTATTATGGTTAGGTGGTCTTTTTGAATTGTATTTATTTACATATGTGTCTGCTTTGATGTTACTTATAGATGGTATTTCTGATTTTGGTCTCTATTGTCATATTACTGTATTTTACCTCCTGCCTAGGGTTGCACTGGCCCACAGGGGAATTCCCCGGTGGACCCCTGAGCATGGCAGACATGGAGTTTTTTTTAAGCTGCATATACATCCTTAGGAGGGGCAGAGAGAAAGAGACAAAAAGCAAGAGGCAGAGTATAAGAGGCATGTAGAGTAGATGTTGAGTGTTCCCCCAGAATCAGCTTCTCTAGTGGGCCCCAGAATCAACTCCACAGGTGGTCCCCCAGAATGAAATTCCATTTGTGGACCCTAGGCACCCCAGTCTGATAGTACTTCCACCTATATGTGTCAGTGACTTGTATAACCAACCATTAGTACCAGTATCTTTTTTTGGTATTTAAACTTTACTATAGGATTCGATGCCTGGCCTTTTGTTGTTCACTCCTGTCCATATTTTATGGGCTTATTTGCTCTCATGTGTTTTGTGCATATGATATAAGGGAGAGTTGTCCATTCACTGTAGGGGGCAACTAATATATTTCTAATTGCCCAGCCTTATATCTACAGATTTCTTATTGCTGTATTTATGATCCTCAGAATGGTAGCCTTGTAGTATATCTATACCAACTGCGCTTGGAATCTTAACTGCTCCTGGCCAAGAAACATGAACATAAATTTTCATTACCATTGTTGGCAAAATATTCTCTAATGGAGAAGCAATTCTTTGGCAGTCAACTTACCATGTTATCATATAAATGATATTCACCAGAGTAATAGCTAGGTTTGGCAAAAATCATCCTGGTACTCTGGCCAAGGCAGAGTGGCCCTGTGGCACCCACACATGCTCAGATAGCCCCATCTCCCTAGCTATGCCATTGGATTCAGTACCTGGCAGATGAGATGATGGGAAACAAGAAGCCAGAAACAAAAAAAATCATCAATATACTGAGCCTGGCAACTATTTTGACTGGAGATTCTTTCCCTTCCACTTCTAGAGTGAGTGGCAACAATAATACAGATTTAGAAGACATCTGAACATGAAAGGATCGTTAGGCAAGAGGCTGCAATGATAACTTTTCTGAGTGAGTGGCAACAATATACATGATTAGAAGACATCTGAAATAAAGGATCGTTAGGCAAGAGGCTGCAATGTTCTGTCTAAAACCACATATATTTGTAATGATTTAAGGCTACTGTGAATCTTAGCACTCAGTTTATGTAAAACTTTAATTTACATAAAGTTGAATAACTTATCATGCACTTATGTTGTTACAGACGGTATTGTAGTCCAGAACTGTGTTCTAAATTGTACTGGTTGTTGTTGTTGGAAACCATCAGGAAGCTTTTTGCAAGCAATAGCCTCAAAAATTGAGCTAAACTCCTATTGTTATGCAGTAGGACAGTAAGCTTTTTATGCATTAATATACTGTACAATGCCTAGCAAACAAATATATTAAATTAAATCAGAATAAACTTGGTACACACTAAGCCAACTAGGTATAGTGCAGGATTGCAGCTCTGAAGCCTGCAGAATTACCAATAAAGTTCTGGGCTGTTAAGTATTATGGCTGTAGCTGAGGATTAGCAAAGAGATTTCGTTGTTACTTGCAACTTGTTTACAAGTTACTTACAACTTTCGATACAGATTATGTCTTAGGCTATGTTCACACGGCTTAATTGCGGGCGGGGGTGTGGGGGGTGTCAGCCCGCCGGCCCCATAGACTGCTATTACTTTCGCGCCGCAAATAATTGACATGTCACTTATCTCCCCGCTCGTACATTATGATCGTATTGTCCGAGCGGGGACAGGAGGTGTAATCCATAGTTCTCTGTGAGAACTATGGAGTACCGTAATGATTGGGCCGCATTTCTCTCGTATTAGAGCGCAGTACGCGGCGAAATACGCGGCGAAGTACGCCCCAAAATAAGCCCGTGAACATACTCTTAGTAGTACATAAAATTGTATCCAATGTGTATCCAAAATAAATAAAGCACTATTTGAATAAAATAACAAAAAATTACCTACCTTTTTAATCCAGCGCCATTCCAAGAATGAAAGTCTCAGGGGGACATGTATGAAAACTGTCTAGGTGTAAGACTTTTCTTGTTGCCCATAGCATCCAATCAGTTCCCCTTTCATTTTTCCAGAGCACTATATGAAATGGGAGGGGCGCTCTGCTTGGTTGCTATGGGCAACAAGAAAAGTCTTACACCTAGACAGTTTTCATATATGAGGCCCTCAGTGTTTCTCCAGTCTCTGATCACAAGAGGTTATCACATGACTGCTGCAGCTCATCAGTGGCCTCAGTGGTCTGCCATCCTATTGGTGTCACCATTCAGTGATGGAACGGTGATGCCAGTGGTACGTCTATCAGGACATGACCTCTGCAGTCACCATTCCATTCCACTGACATTACTATTCCCAACACCTGACCTCTGATGGGCTGCAGTGGTCACATGCTGATCGCTTGTAAGCAGGGACTGGAGGGACCAGTAGAGCTGCTTTGCCTGATCAGCAGTGGCTTAAAAAGGTAAGAATGTATTTTTTATTTTATACACATGGCTACTATTTTAATTTTTTTATTTTAAATAGAATTTGTAGAACAGTCCTATGCAAATCAGGTCTGTTGGTAAGTATGTAAGACCAATACTGAGTTTTCATATTAGGTAGTATGACTACTTAGTATTGTTCCTGTTGCCCTATAAGCAGGGCAACCTGTTTCTAATGGATATTTGTACTGGTTAGTAATGTTGCACTTTTATAGGCATCACAGTATATGATCATAGCCTTAGGGGTATGTTAAAGAGATTTTCTCACTACAAAGATTAGCTTTTAACATGAAGGGGCAGTTAAATTGGTTAACAGATTGTAACAGTTTGTAGAGTGCTGCTGATAGATTTTACTTTAGTCATGAGTAGTGTTGTTCGAATCGTTCGAGAAAAGTTAAGTTCGAGTCGAACTTCACAATTTTTTAGAACTTGAGCCGAACAGAACATTTTACTGTTCGTTCGAGTAAATGTTCGACTTCGACATGGCGATCGACACGCTATTTTAATAGTGTTCATGTCCGAAAATTGGTGTCATGGCAGCAGTTTTTACGCGCATTAAGCCAGTGTAAATTGTGCCAGGAGGTGCGATCCTCTCAAAAATCTGGCGTCAGGTATACCTTGCATAGTAAACATAATGCACCTAAAAAGGCGCATTGCGCAAATCACAGCACATAGCATATCATTGGTAGTGTATGTAATGCGCCTATCGAAGTGCATTGCACAACGGAGGCATATAACATATTACTGGTTTATGTAATGCGCCTCAATAGCATTGTGTTATGGAGGCGCACAGTGTGTCATTTTTAGGCGCATTACAATGTGTCGTGCCCGGCGTATAATGCTTCTAGTGTTGGTGTCCTGTTATGGATGGTAATTACAGCTTCTCCTCACCTGTATAGGTATAAAAATTAACTCGAACATATTCTCCCATTGACTTCAATGGGGTTCGAGTTTGAGTCGAACCTGCAACCGAACACACTACAGTTCGAGGTTCGACTCGAACTTGAACCTTTTACTGTTCACTCATCACTAGTCATGAGATAAGAGACATTTTATGTGCTCCAAGTGCACATAGGTATCTATAGTTCCCTGATTTCCTGACCATAACTGTTTTCTGATTAGAGCCGAGAGTTTAGAGCAGGGAGTGAGTCACCCAATGAAGGGACTGAGCTTCTGAGCAAACTAATTATCACTGAGGCTATGTCTCCACTGCACAGGAATACGATCGTATTTTCAGCGCTTTTAGTTTTTTAAAAGTGCCAAAGACACGATCGTTTCTGCGGCCCCATAGATGGCAATAGAAAAGACGAGCTGCTGTCTCCACAGCTCGTCTTTTCTCTTTTCGTCTTTCGGCACCGGAGTATTATACAACATGTTGTATAATACGCTGCCGCTTTTAGGTTTCTTGGCATCTTCCCATAAAATACAATTGTATTGGCGTCGTCAAAAAAACAAGAAGCAACCGTGTTTTTTTTACAAAGCGTGACAAAAACCGCGGTCCTGCATTGGAAAAAAAAACAGCCGCTTTCGGGCCGTTTTTTGTCCTATGTTATGTAGCCATTATGTAGTGGAGACCTAGCCTAACAAGATTACAGATATGCCTTTGTTTTCAGTCCTCACAACACATGTACCTTGTGTTTACTGAAGAGATAACATCTCCTGCACTTGTCAGTGTAATGACTCAGCAACTTCCAGAGATATGCTAATCACAGAAGCACCCACAGCCTGAGGAGAGTGAGCGTAAAACTGCTTGTGACTCGGTGAAGCAACTTAGTGAGAAATCCCTTTTAATATAATTTGTTTGAGTAAGGAGTATTTGGCTTAGAAACATCTCTTTACAGAACTCATGTATGAAGAATTTTGTTGGGTAAAAAATTCACCCTAAACAAATTTCACTTTTCAATTGTATTTTAAGGTTAAACTTCTGAAACACTATTCTTATTGGGATATTTTGTGTCTCAGCTACAAACAAGAAAGTTATCTGTGAAATTTCTCTGCATAGTAAGTATGAATTTTTTTTTTCAAGATTCTTCCAGATAATCCAGCATTCTCAGAAGACTTCATGCAGAAGATATCAGAGCAATAATCAGTAAGTCGCATGCTTAGCTATGTAGACAAAGCTTTGATTGAAATTAAACAAAGAATTAGATAATAACTCTTTTGATGCAAGAGTCATTTATCGAAGCTTCTTATAATGTGCAGAGTCGGCTCCGACTTCAAGAGGATGTAACTACATCAAAGAGAAGGCAAAATTCTGAAAATCTTAGAGTCTCAATGAGAAAAGGTCATCTATGCTCCTTCAGATTTCTGTAAATATTTGACAAATAATTAAAGGGGTGAGCTATGTTTTAGCAATATTTCTTAAAAAGTCATAAGAAGACATAAACCGATAGATTTTTACATCTAAGAATTTGTCGTGGAACCACGGCAGAAAAAGCAAGGTGATACCCTTAGATTTTAGCCATGGATTTTCATTCTGTAACATCCAATTTCATCTCTATTTTGGAGCAGCTCTATTTCACTACTCAACAGAAAGGTCAATGCAGTAGTACGTTACAGCTGAGGCCAACGATTGGCCGCAGAGTTCATGTGCTGATAGACATAATGTTGGCTTCACCATGATCATCATTAAGTGTTGATGAAAAAAACACAACATTTGACTACTGAGGCCACAGAGACCTCTGCAGCTTCATTACTGTTTCAATGGTGGAACAAAAAGGTGAGTATTTTTTTGTTAATTTATTCAAATGGTTGCAGTTTTAAATATTTTGGAGGAGAATTCAACAATCCCTTTTATGTGCATTAAAAGTGGCATTCCTGTTGTATTCTAGAAACATTCTTGGTCATAACATAAACATTTCAATGGGGCTATTCTGCGTCAAGGCTACGCAATTCAGAATTTGATGGGATTCTGCATAAAATAAGTGACATGTCACTTGTTCTTTGTCCACATTGCAGATTTCAGATCAGCAGCAGCAAAAATCTGCATCACAGTTCACTGTGTGAAGTATAGCATGGATTCCCATTGAAAACAATGTCTTGAAAATCTTACATGGTTTTCATGCAAATTCAAACTCCACGTGAACATTGAATAACTGTCCTTAACCAGCTCTATAGCTGAAGAACCTCTCCAGCCCCTGTAGGATATATAAACATTGGAGAGCAACAATGTCTTTGTCCATAGGAGGTAAGGTGGTGGCAACACCCTCGGTTGTTTTTGGTTGGATCTGCTTCTGTACAGTTGCAGAACACTAATGTAGGGTGTCAAGTGCTTGCACAGTTACTGTCAGAAGAATGTCCTGTGGCTGCCCATGAACTGGAAACCAACACTCCAGATTTTAAAAACCCATACATGGGCAAAAGGGGGCATGTAATTCTAGTCAGTCTTATAAATCACAGCTTAGCAGTTTAGGCTCTTTGAGAAAATAAAAATGCAAAAACATAGATTGATGACAAATACACGGAGTATTGCGTAACGTACAGAACGCGCCTCAATACACGTTCATTGTGCCGTGGAAATTACGAGCTTTCAAGTCTGTAATTTCAACAGCGCCATCGACGCGCAATAGCCTCAAGGAAGATTTCTGCCTTCTATACTTAACTCTACTACACCACCTATACGCCTAAAAGAGTTGACATATCAAATTATTTCCAGATGTGCGCTAAATCACAATTGTAAAATATATGTATTTTTCATTAAAGTCTATGACAGGTGTTTTAAACATTGTTTGGGGCATATTTCGGCATGTACTTTGGCAAAATTATGCCGGAAATACACAGAAAAATATGTCCCAAAAGGCGCCATGTGAACAGCCTCTAAGGAATATATGTATCCCTGGCAGGTTAACATTCAATTACTGGTGATTTTCTAACCACATCTGCTGGAAGTTTGTTCCAAGTATGTGCTACTCTTTCAGTAAAATCATATTTTCTGACATTTATTTTTTACAATTTATTGTGTTAATGTAGAGTGATACAAATTAAATACAAAGACTGCAAATCTAAAGTTTATACTAAAGCGATACCTGAGGATAAGAAGATATGGTCTGTTTTGTTTTACATAAACAGCATCTGACAATAAGGCCATGTTCACACGGCTTAAAATGGGCCGTATTTCGGTCCGTAATTACGCGCCGAAGTGGTCCATTCATTACGGTAATTCACAGTTCTCATAGAGAACTACGGATTACGTCTCCTCTCCCCGCCCGGCGAATCCGCCGGGCGGGGAGATAATTGACAGGTCACTTTCTAGCGGCGTATACGCGCCGCTAGCAGTGATTGTCTATGGGCCGGCGAAGTGCCGGCCCCCCGCTCCCTCCCCCGCTCCCACCCCGCCCCCGGCCACAAGGCGTAATTGCGGGGCGTAATTATGCCCTGCAAATACACCGTGTGAACATAGCCTTAGATGTATCTGGTACTGCAACTCACCCCTATTCAAGTGAATTGAGCTAAACTGCAGTACCACACACAGCCTGTTGACAAGCATGGTGCGGTTTCTTAAAAAAAAAAAAAAAAAGACATTTATTTCTGATTTTATATTTCTATTTTTTCCCTGTCAAATTATATCCAGTTTTATAAAATCTGTACATAAGATTATAATTGGAACAGGTACGCTAAGAATATGTTCACACAGGGCATAATCTGCAAATAAAAAATCCATTGTGTTTTTTGCTTAAGTGGCACTCAAAATCTGCACCATATCACAATCTGTCATGAATTTTGTCGCTGATTTTACTGACGATGTTCCAGAATTTTTCATAGAAGTCTATGTTTATAAGTAGCAAAGCTAAATTTGACACAATGCACCATGAGATTACAACACAACTTTTTCAATACTTTTCAAGAAAAATGGAAATATTCCCCATAAATCGGCAACAAATCCAAGACAAACTCCTCAACAAATCCATGACAAAATCGACAACAAAATCTGCACCATTTAGTGTGGATTTTTGGGTGCTGGTTTAAACAAAATTTATACAGAAAATTCACAGTGTACACATCCCATGTGAACAAACCCTAAATATTTATTATAAATATATATTATATACAAATATAGAAATTTTCTTTATTATACATATTATAAATATATAGTATATGGAAAGATATATGATATAACAACATAGTTGACTGGAGTATACAATTGTAGTTTCCTATATGTCCTTGTGCCGAGTTAGTAATTTTGCACTTTGCACTTTTTTTTATGTTTTTTTATGTTTTCTTTACTTACTTTTATCCATTCCCTCTTTATTGCTGACCAACCAAATGCATACTTGGCATATGAATTATCCATTTGGGATATATAAAAGGCGGCAGAACTGCAGGATCAGGTTTTGTTTGCAGTATATAACCATGGGGACACATAGGTCTGCATAAGAGCTGTAGGCACAAAACAGTACACTTTTTCCAAAACTATTGGCAAAGTTGCTTTAATTTGTAATTTCATATAGGAGCAACAGTGGATAATTTCCAGTTAAAAGCACAGTATTGGGGACATGCTATGAATGTGAGCTGTTCCTAGCTTGCTCGGCGCATCTGTTGTTTTCCTTCATATCTGGCATTGGGTCAATTCTCTGTCCCCTGACAAAGCAGAAGAAACATCTAAGCTGCACTAGCACATTATGTGCATTATTCTTTAGGCTGACACAACCAATCTCAATAGAAGCAGATGATGTAAAGTGTGCGAGACTTGACGTCAATACCCTTTGAAAACTTTGTTTGCCGTGTCTGTTGTAATATGTTTATTGTATTGATTCTGCCTATGACTCCTGTCAGATTCATATTTTACATGTCACTAATGTTTGCGCATCAACATGGAGTCATCCCTCACCGTCCATCCTATACATTAGTGCAGCGTGCAACAATCACTAATGCTCCCAACATCATGCTCCTTAAGTCACATTTATTATTAATTTGTGAGTAATGGACTAGTTTGGATGTCTTGTATAATATTTGCTACTGTAAATGTGACATTTTAACTAATACTGATGACAAATCTATATATCATTTTGCAATCTATAGCATTTTCAGGATCTTAGTACATTGGACCTCATGAAAATTTAACAACTCTAAGTAGATCACTGGAGATAAAGAGAAAGGATAGCATTTTAATAGAGGGTAATATAAGGTAAAAAAAAACAGAAATGGCACCAGTCTTGTAAATGTTTGAAGTGTGGGTCTCTTTTTACATCTATCTATTCGTCTATGTAATTATTTTAAGCTGTGGACTCTCTAACTGAGCATGTAAAGTCCTAACACTCACAGTTTTAAA